>JARYGA010025044.1:0-45371 GCA_030545235.1 Helianthus tuberosus
AAAATCCACACGCGGAGTATCACCGCTTGGAGGCGTGACGTGACCAGGATCGAGCCACCAATCATATTGAACAACGTATTTTAGTAAATAAAACCAATCACAATATAATTTGGTGACCAAAAGGAAGTTAACCAAGTTCAATTTAAACAGCGGAAGCATAAGACGTAAACCAAAACATAAGTTTGTAGTTCAGAAGTTTAAAGACCCCAAACATGAATTTCATAAGTTCATAACGTTTATTTAGTAAGTACGGGACATATTAGTTCGCATTCCACAACGACCACCTCCATGTGCAAGCTCCACAGCATCTAACGACCTGCAAGGCATGTAACAACTAGTCAACAACAAAGTTGAGTACATCGATCGATCGGACAATGAATCGTAGCAGCGATTGAATTAATACCCTGTATCGTAGCAGAAACTAGTGATTGTGTGTGTTAATTGTAGTAATCGGACCAAAACTCAGAGAATTGAACGAATTTCTTCGTCGAATGAACACCAGAAGCTAAGTGCCAATGTTCTGTATTTATACACCAATTTTGAGTTGCTTACGGACCGTAACAAATATAACCTTACGGTCCGTAACAAATACCTAAGCACTATATGGTTGCCACGTGTGGGACTAGCCTAGCTGAGTCAACAGTTTCTTAAAATTCTATTTCGACAACGAATTAAATGGATAATCATCAAGTAGGGAATACCCCCCCTGAGTTTTAGGGGCCCTAATCCTGATTCTGAAAATTCTGAAATTCTTAGGGTTTGTACAGAATCACTTGGGTTTCTCAATTAGGGTTTCCTATTGGACTAATTAAAATACTAAATAGGACTTTTTAGTGAGAGTTGCTACATTCTCCCCTCCTTATAGAAATCTCGTCCTCGAGATTTACTCGAATAAATACTAGTACTAATCTTTTAAATTTTTCAGTTATCTTAAAGAGATACTATCAGCAATTTGTCAGATAGACATTTCTTAAAGTTGTATACATGAAATACTTAGGGATGACTTAACCTTAACCCATAAATATTATAGAATACCTTAATGTATTGAGCCTTGCACTTGGAATGAAGCATCGTTGTGGATCATTGAACACTTTACCGGTTATAGTCTGGTTTTCATCAAAAACTTTTTCCCTTATTAAAACCAAGTTCACTATAACCAATGGCTCTGATACCAATCTGTGACACCCCCAAAATCCACACGCGGAGTATCACCGCTTGGAGGTGTGACGTGACCAGGATCGAGCCACCAATCATATTGAACAACGTATTTTAGTATATAAAACCAATCACAATATAATTTGGTGACCAAAAGGAAGTTAACCAAGTTCAATTTAAACAGCGGAAGCATAAGACGTAAACCAAAACATAAGTTTGTAGTTCAGAAGTTTAAAGACCCCAAACATGAGTTTCATAAGTTCATAACGTTTATTTAGTAAGTACGGGACATATTAGTTCGCATTCCACAACGACCACCTCCATGTGCAAGCTCCACAGCATCTAACGACCTGCAAGGCATGTAACAACTAGTCAACAACAAAGTTGAGTACATCGATCGATCGGACAATGAATCGTAGCAGCGATTGAATTAATACCCTGTATCGTAGCAGAAACTAGTGATTGTGTGTGTTAATTGTAGTAATCGGACCAAAACTCAGAGAATTGAACGAATTTCTTCGTCGAATGAACACCAGAAGCTAAGTGCCAATGTTCTGTATTTATACACCAATTTTGAGTTGCTTACGAACCGTAACAAATATAACCTTACGGTCCGTAACAAATACCTAAGCACTATATGGTTGCCACGTGTGGGACTAGCCTAGCTGAGTCAACAGTTTCTTAAAATTCTATTTCTACAACGAATTAAATGGATAATCATCAAGTAGGGAATACCCCCCCTGAGTTTTAGGGGCCCTAATCCTGATTCTGAAAATTCTGAAATTCTTAGGGTTTGTACAGAATCACTTGGGTTTCTCAATTAGGGTTTCCTATTGGACTAATTAAAATACTAAATAGGACTTTTTAGTGAGAGTTGCTACACCAAAGCTCTGCTGATTCAATCTACTGCCTTGAGTCAAGTACTGCTGATCCGGACAAGCACTGCTGGGTTCACAGCAGTGGAAGGATGCAGCAGCTGTTTAAGTGTCTTTTATGTAATGAATTGTAATAGCAGTAGTTGGTACATCAGTGTTTGTATAGATCAGAGGTTAGAGTTTGTTAGGAGGTTAGATGTCACTTTCATGGTGACGTCAGCTAAAGATGCTCAGTGGTTTGCAAGTGCCTATAAATAGTTCAGTACTTTGTACTGTTCTATTAGCTCTTTTACAACATCGTCTTCTTTGCACGAACAAACTACTGAGCTCTGGCTGAGGGGGAGTTTGCATTCATTCATCAATCATTGTAATCGTTGTTGAAACAAATTCAATCTTTCGATTCATTGTGTAAAGATGTTTGATTAAAGTATTACTCTCGTTTGATTGTATGCAAAGTTTATTTTCATCTTAATTCCGCTGCACAACTCTTTCATTTCCATCTTAATTTCAAACGAAAATACAATAAAAAACAAACTCAGATCCAACAATTGGTATCAGAGCTTGGACAGTCAAATTTGATTTAACAATCATTTTGACGTAAATAGTTCAGCTCATAACAGTTGATACTGATCGTTTGTTCGTCCGTTGAAAAACAGAGCAAGGATTAATCACCATTAAAGTTGATTTCTCAGTGCCTGTAAAACAACAAGAATGACGTCACAATCTCAGGATGATAAAAACAACATCGGCTCACTTTTTAAACCACCTATGCTAAAAAGAAATGAGTACAACATCTGGCAGAGAAGGATGGGTCACATCCTTGCTCAACAAAGCACAGGTTGTTGGAGGTCTGTCATTTATGGTCCCCATGTTCCTTCAGTGCCAAGCGCCGAAGATGCTAAAAAGTTCGTTCCAAAACCAGTTGAAAATTATACCGAAACCGACTTTCAAAAGATCGAACTAGATGCTAAAGCTTTTAGCATCATAGCATCAGCGCTGCCCAATGAGATATATGCTGGACTGTTACACTATAACAGTGCCAAAGAATTATGGGACGCACTTAAGGAACAGTTTGAGGGGACTGAAGAAGTCATAGAAAACAACAGGGAAATCCTGAACCAACAGTATGAAACATTTTGCTACGTTAAAGGTGAATCACTAACGCAACAATTTGAGCGTTTCAGTTGTCTCATCAGTGAACTGAGGGTTGTTAACACCACTTTTACAACCTCAACTCAAAATAGCAGGTTCCTCAGGTCACTGCCAGAAAAATGGGACACCATAGCTTTTGTCACCCGAAATTCACCTGAATTCAAGGATCTGACCTTGACCCAACTCCACGGTCGACTCCTGACCTACGAAAGGGAGTTGAACCAGAAAAGGAGGTTACAAGAGTCAAGAAAAGTTACCGATGATTACACTTTCGTTAATACTGCTCTTCTGGGTCAAGAAGAATCTGGGAGCAGTGGTAAGGATCAGGGTTATGATCACTTCATTGACATAACTACTGGTGCAAATTTTAACAACCCTGATCCTCACTCTGCTAGTTATGCATTCACTGCAAATGAAAACCAGATGTCAGACAATTTAAGCTTTGAACTAAATGATTTGCAACATTTTGATCCCACTGACTTAGAGGAAATGGACATCCTGCACCAACTGGCTTTGCTAAGTGTTAGAACTAGCAAGTTCTACAAAAGAACAGGGCAAAAATTCGCATGTTTGCATGGGAATCTAAGGGTTGGGTTGGATAAATCGAAAATCAAGTGCTACAAGTGTAATAGGTTGGGACATTTCGCTAGGGAATGTAGGAGTCAAACTACTGGTCCTATAATTACTCATCCTAGCTCAAATCCTAGACCTCAAAACCAAAGCACTGTGCACTATGCCCAGTATACCCCAGCAGCTCAAGTGAACACTGCTCACTATGCTGCTGCCCCTGTGCCAGTACACTATGTCCAAACTACTGTTCCACAAATCCAATATGTTCAAACCCCTGCTGCATAGGTACAAGTGCAACCTGTTGCACCTCAAACCACTGCTCCAGCAGCAGCACAACCAGATCAACAAAGTTTTTTCACTCAAGGGTTTGTTGACTGGAGCAGTATGCCTGAAGATCTTAGTGATGAAAATTTTGCACTCTATGCTTCTAATGATTCTTCTCATGATGAGTTTTGTTTGATGGCATTAGAGTCAATACATGAGGGGGTTGAAACTGAGGAGGAACAGCAGAGCTTTGAAACAGTGAAAGAGGTGACTGAAGCAGTGGTTACTGCTGTGGCTGGTGAACTACTGTTGGGAGAAAGTTCAGGTACCCTGATTGAACCAATGACAGATCCATGGTCCGTAGAGGACAAAGAAGAAGAGAAAGAAGAAAAGGCTGGTGAAAAGAAGGTGAAAGCTGATGATGAAGAAGATCATCAATGTGATTGTGCAATGATGGCAGCTGCCAAGGTATCTCCTCAAGTTCTTGGAAAACTGTGTTCTGACAATTGCATAATTGCTTTTGCTAACATTAAAGAGGTGAATGAAAACCTTCGGGATAAAATCTTGACTGATGAGGTTAAATTTGAAAAGTCTTTAAAAGAACTTAAAAACAAATTGACCGAAAAAGAAAAAGAGATCAGCTGTCTAAAAGAAGAGCAAAGCATAACCAAAACCCAACTTCAAACTATGGTAGAAAAATACCAAGTTTGCAAAAAGGAGTTGGAATCCACCCAGATTACTTGTGAAAGATGGGTGGAATCCTGCAGAGGATATGGGGTTATGCTTGAAAAACAGAGAAAAAGCAATGTGAAATTTGGGGTTGGCTATAGAAAACATGATGATGAAAACACTGCTTTTGAAAAATCTGTTCAAACCACTGATGTAACCACTGAGTTCATCCCCACAAACAAGAATGGCCAAGAAGTGAAAATCACTGACAAACTTGGTAACAAAATCACACTTGACAGACCAATGGGATCCTCTACTTTTGAGGAGCTTGAAGAATACCAGTTTAAACCAAAATGGTCTGATGAGTGTGACATTCTTGAAAATTTCAAGCCAATGGACTTTACATCAACTGATGGTGTCAAGGCTCCAAAAGCTAAAGTCATACCTCTCAAGGACATCCCAGCAGTGGTTAAAACCTCTGCTGCAAAGGAGTCTGAAAAGAGAAAGAAGAAAGAAAAAATTGATAACTTGTTTTGTGAATTCTGTGAGAAAAGGAATCATCTAACAAAAGATTGTTTCCACTTAAAAGCTTATGATTTAAACAGAACAAGTGTCATTATTTCAGCTGAAGGTTGCATTGTCTGTGGTAAAACAAACCACAAAACTCAAGCATGTGTGTATCTCAAAAACTTTGATGTGAAAAAGAATGAGTACATTGCTAAAACATCCTTGAGTCCATCATCATCATCAACATCTGTCAAATTCACCAAGAAACAACCACTGTTTGTGCCAGTTCAAACAGTTGTTACAAAACAGCTGAACCAAACATCTGTCAAAAGAGATGTTCAGGTTACTGATGCACCCCCTGTCAATCAGTTCAGAAAAGGCAGAGAAAAACAGTCTTACCAAAGGATTCCACACGTTTATGAGGCCTACAAAAGGCCCTCTAAACCCAAAGTGAACAGGCATCCTTTTGGTTACCAGCAGATGATTGGTCAGGACCCACAACAGTGGTTAGAGAAACACTGTCCTAAAACAGTCCAAACCCCTGACCTAACCACTGTCCACCATTCTGCATCCATCCCAGACACTGTTGAGACCCCATCCAAAGCCTTGTTGTCTTTGGAGACCTTAATAAACTAATCCGTTTACTTCATGTGCAGGGAGCTTCTACATGCTTTGATAGTCTTTGGTATGTAGATAGTGGAGGCTCCAGGCACATGACAGGATGTAAAGCCCTCCTCAAAGACTTTAAAATCCATGGAGGGGGTGATATATCCTTTGGGAATAATAGTAAAGGGAAAGTTCTGGGGTCTGGTACAGTACAATCTGGAAATGTAAAATTTGAAAATGTCAATCTAATAGACAATCTAAAATTCAACCTTCTGAGTGTGTCCCAAATGAGTGACAAGGGATTTGGGTCATTCTTCACAAAAGACTGTTGTAGGATTGTTGGACCAGAAATGGTCAAAAAGATTGAAGCAATAATCAAAACTGGTCAAACTAAACTTGTTGCTCAAAGAAGTGGCAATGTTTATGTTGTTGACATGTCAAAAGACTGTCCCAGAGCTGATGCCTGTCTGTTCTCAGCTGCCTCTAACAAAGAGACAGAACTTTGGCACAGAAGGCTGGGGCACACAAATCTTAAGACAATCACAGAAATTTCAAAAAATGGTTTGGTGAGAGGCCTACCACAAAAATTGTTTTCATGCCCTGAACATTGCATTTCCTGTTTAAAAGGAATACAGCATAAAAGTTCCTTCAAGTCCATTGAAGAGTCCAAAACAACCCAGTGTTTGCAAATGCTACACATGATTTGTTTGGCCCAGTTCAAGTCATGAGCCTCAAAAAGAAAAGATATTGTTTGGTTATTGTTGATGACTTTTCTAGGTTTACATGGACTTTCTTTTTACACTCAAAAGATGAGACTGCAGGCATTTTGCAAGACTTTGTAACACAGGTTGAAAAGCAATTTGACCTTCCAGTGAAAAGCTTTAGGAGTGACAATGGCACAGAATTTAAAAATAAGGAGTTGGATGTCTTCTGTGTGAAGAAAGGGATTGTAAGGCAGTACAGCATCCCTAGAACACCAGAGCAGAATGGGGTAGTGGAAAGGAAGAACAGAACTCTGATTGAGGCTGCCAGAACCATGCTTGTAGATTCAGGTTTGCCATTAACTTTTTGGGCAGAGGCAGTAAACACTGCTTGCTATGTTCAGAACAGAGTTTTAATAAACCCCAGGCACAAAAAGACTGCCTATGAAATTATGTATAAAATTAAACCACTGATTTCATACTTCAAGGTGTTTGGCTGTCCATGCTTCATTTTGAACTTAAAAGATTCCATTTCAAAATTTGCAGCCAAAATTGATTGTGGTTATCATCTGGGATACTCAACCACTGCCAAGGCCTACAAAGTGTTCAATACACGGACTAAGGCAGTGGAGGAGACTTTGAATGTTAAGTTCAATGAACTTTCATCAATGAAAATCCCAGCAAACCCTGCAGATCTGTTTGATCTTGAAAAGTTTACTTTTGAAAATACTGCTGTCAAGACTAACAGCGCAGGTCCATCAGAGGATACAACACCAGACTATGGGTATGAAATCATCATCCCTCAAAGGTCTGCCACAAAGGGAAAAGCACCAGCTGTTCAAAACAGTTGTCAAAGCTCAACCACTGCTACCTCAACAGTTGTTGACCAAAGTAGCCCATCAACCACTACTTCCACATCCTCAAACACTGCTGACAAAAGTCCTCAAACAGTGGATAAAAGTCAGCAGGTGTCCACTTCATTACCTCCTATTCCACCACCTTTTGAAGCCACTGCTGGATCATCAAAGTCCCCAGCAGTGGTTAGCTCAGATGATACACATTTGCAGCCTTCACCAACCAATGCCATCATACCATACCAAGGAGATTTAATCTTCTTGCGATCTCATCCACCTGGTCAAATTATTGGCAACATAAATGAAGGGGTGCTCACAAGAAGCCAAACCCAAAACATTTGTCTTTTTGCTGGTTTTCTATCACTCCATCAGCCAGTCAAGTACCAAGAGGCACAGAAAGACAACAGCTGGGTAGAAGCCATGCCAGAGGAGCTCCAATAGTTTAAAAGACAACAAGTATGGGAGCTTGTACCACTGCCAGAAGAGGTTAGTCCCATTGGCACAAAGTGGGTCTTCAAGAACAAAACTGATGAAAGGGGTATTGTTGTCAAGAATAAAGCCAGGCTTGTGGTTCAAGGTTACAGACAGGAAGAGGGGATTGATTATGATGAAACATTTGCCCCTGTTGCACGATTGGAAGCCATTAGACTGTTCCTGGCCTTTGCTGTCAACCACAATATGAAGGTGTTTCAAATGGATATCAAAAGTGCTTTCCTCTATGGTACAATTCAAGAAGAGGTGTATGTTTGTCAACCTCCAGGTTTTGAGGATCCATTTTATCCAGATCATGTCTACAGGCTAAACAAAGCCTTGTATGGCCTGAAACAAGCACCAAGGGCCTGGTATGAAACTCTTTCCAACTTCCTACTCTCAAATGGTTTCAAAAGAGGTACCATTGATAAAACATTGTTTTTAAAATGGAGAGGGAAGGATTTAATGATTGTCCAGATTTATGTGGATGACATTATTTTTGGAAGCACATGTAACTCAATGTGTGAAGATTTTAGAGAACTCATGACAGCTGAGTTTGAAATGAGTGCAATGGGTGAGCTGCAATGCTTTCTTGGTCTCCAAGTACAGCAATTGCAAAATGGAACTTTCATTCATCAAAGAAAATATGCTAAAGAACTTTTAACCAAATTTGATATGAATGATTGTAAACCATGCAGCACACCCATGGCAACAAATAAGCTGGTCATGTCTGATGAAAAGGATGAGCTGATTGACCAAACACTTTATAGAAGCATGATTGGGTCTTTATTGTACCTAACTGCATCTGACCCCCCCCCCCCCCCCCCCCCCCCCCCCAATGCCACACACACCCCCCCCCCCCCCCCCAACCCCCCCCCACAGACATCATGTTTGCAACATGTGTCTGTGCAAGAAGTCAATCAGCTCCCAGAAAATCAAATCTCATTGCTGTAAAAAGGATCTTCAGATACATAAAAGGTGCTCCCACACTTGGTATCTGGTATCCAGCTAATGGGAACATCAAGCTTTCAGGTTTCTCAGACAGTGACTTTGCTGGATGTCACACCACAAGGAAGTCCACATCAGGAGGGTGCCAGTTTCTAGGTGATTGCTTAGTTTCATGGCAAAGCAAAAAGCAAGCAGTTGTTTCAACATCCACTGCTGAAGCTGAATACATTGCTGCTGCAAGCTGTACAGCCCAACTCCTGTGGCTTCAAAATCAGTTACTGGATTTTGGTATCACTGCCTTAAAGGCACCACTCATGTTGGATAGCCAGGCAGCAGAAAATATCATCAAAAATCCAGTTTCCCATTCAACTACCAAACACATCGACATCAGACATCACTTTGTGAGGGATTGCTATGAAAAAGGTTTGATTTCTCTGCATCATGTCCCAACTAAAGATCAGCTGGCAGATGTGCTCACAAAAGCACTTGATACAGCCACTTTTGAAAGCTTGGTCTCTAGAATTGGGATGCTGAACATGGAATAACAAGCAACATCTTGTTTTTCTATGAATAAAAGCAACAAAATGTTTTCAGAAAATCAAAACTCCATCCTTAAAAATAGCTAAAAATGATATTTTTTCATTAAAATCCTTAAAAGTCTGCCATTAACCACTGATTGTTCAAAAGTCTGCTCTACTTCAAAAGTCTGTCCACTGCTGAAAGTCAACCCCTGTTCTCTCATTCCTTTGATAAACTCTGTTGTTCAAAAGCAGTGTCTTATCCACTGATATGCTATCCACTGATAGTGAAAATCATCCACTGCTTTCATATCACTGCTTTCATCTGTCCCTATCACAAAAGTACTGTCCTTCACTTTCACCAGGGGTTGTCACGTGGGCAGTACATATTGGTCAGACCTTTTGTAACGGCTGACACCTCAGCATTCACTTTCTTCCCTATAAAATCCCCCACTCACCACCAAAACAGGGTTTTACTGTCGAATTGAATTCTTAAAAATTCTCTTCTCAAAGCAGTCTTTCATATCATCTTCCACAAATTTCTTCGATCATTCATCTTCAAAATGACAAAATGGAAGTCATCTTCAAAACCCTCATCCAAATCTTCATCGAAAACAGCCTCTCAAAAAGGCAATCTCCACTGAAATTCCACATAAACCATCTCACAATCTCCTGGGTCTTCTCACAAAACCAGGAACCACCAAAGTTTTCGATTCCATCATTGACATCATGGCAAAATCAAAGTACAAAACTTTGTTCACCGCCGATGCACCAATCTATTTGGCGACCCAAAGGGAGTTCTGGAAGAATGCAACCCTTGAAAAACAAGGAGACACTGCAACCACCATAAACTCTTCTATAAAGGGTAAAGCTGTCCAAATCACGCCACAATCCATTTCAGAGGTCTTTCAACTCGGTGATCAGGAAGGTAAAATTTATTTCACTAAAAACGAGTTACAAACTGACTTCATTGAGAGAGGGTATGAAGCAACAATGATGAAGAAAATTACCTTAGAAAAAGGTTATTTTCCGTCTGCAACCAGATTTTTATTTCATACCCTCCTACTATGTGTTTCAAACAAAACCACTTCTTTCAATGAAATCCCTTTAAAGATTCAAAATCTGGGATATGCAATTCTTCAAGGAGAAAATTTTAACTATTCTCGGGAAATTTTTAAAGATTTGGTTAATAATGTTGAAACAAAATCATTCTTACTGTTTCCAAGGTTTTTGAGTTACTATTTTGCAAAGAAATTCAGTAAGGATGATTTAGCTGTAATAAACCAAGGTGATTCTACTCAAATAAACAGTTTAACAACTGAAACTTTTTCAAGAATGTTAGCACCTTGCAAAACACAAGCAGAGGTGCCTGAGGAGATTTTAGCAGTTACAACTGCTCCTCAGGTATCTGCTGCTGAGCCCACTGCTCAAGGTGATCAAAGCAGCAGAACAACTGTTTTGAAACCCACACCTAAAATCACCAAAAAGCCAACAAAAAGAAAAACCCAAAAACCCCCCCAAAACCTTCAAAAAGGCATCTCTGGAGGATGAGATACCAGAGCTTCTGCCAGTGACAACACAAAAGTCACAAGAAACCACTGCTGCTAGTTCCTCACAGCAGTTGGTACAAATATCTCAACCCATAACCGAAACTCCTCCTGCTTCTTCACAAAAAGAACATGTTGTACAAATAGGGTCTCCACATCATGATGCTCTGGAAACACTCGTTTCTATCATCCACAGCTCAATACCCGGGGCAAATCCACTTTCTACACCACCCTTCACATCCACAATTCCCCCACCAACTAAACTGTTGTTGGATGCAATTGATTTGAACCAGGCATTAACCAGTCCTTCTCAATCACCTATCAAAGAGAATATACCTCAACAACTGACTGGGTCTGATGTATCAATCTCTGCTAACCCACCAACACAACCTGAGGAGGTTAGACCCCTTGAGTTACAAGTAACTCTTGGTGGTAGTCCAAGCGAAGCAGCCACTACAACTGTTGAACCCACTGGTTTACAATTGGACAGTGGTTACATTAATAAGACTTCCTTGGAGGCAATTCCTTTTATAGCACCTCTGCCAACCACCAGTGGATTTATTTATCCTACTGGCAACATCAAAAGGTTGTCAAGTGTTGAAGGAATAAGACCCCAGTACCAAGAAAAAGGGGCATCAGTGGTAGATGTTTGGAGCACACTCCCTACCTCAACCACTGATATAACCACTGCTAGTGGGAAATCAGATGATCCCATTAAATTGGGTGATGATTTAAAATATCAGGATTTGACGGCTCGTATTGGAAAACTTGATAACTCTGTTGCAGAACTCAAAGATATGCTACAACAGGTGTTACAAGTACAAAAAGCACAATCAACTGTTGTTCCATCTCAAGCACCTGCTCCACAAAGGGTACCTGCTACAAATGAGCTCTGGAACTTGTTTCAACCTTTTCTCCATCAACAAGCACAATTAGCATATCAGCAACATGAGAAACATGTCCAACAGCTGAGAAATGCAATGGAGTCAAGGTTCAAAAACACTCAGGCTGATTTAAAGGCTCTCAAAACTCAGATCCTGCAAACCACTGGCACTGCTCCTCCAACAGTACTTTTCATTGATCAACTCCCAGACGATAATGCCAAAAAGGGGGAGAAAATTCAGGAGTGGAAGAAGAAAGGAATAGATGATGGTCTCTACATTGAACCTGAAAAGGATGCTATGACCAGAAAAATTCCTATGCCAGATGGTAGTAAAAAGGTTGATGCCACTCAAGAAGCACTTGATGAAGGAGTAGCAAGTGTAAAAAGAGATAGAATGGCAAAGGATATTTCAAGGTGGAATGAGGAGAAAAGAGCTTTCATGGAGCTGTATGAGCAGGGTTGTTCTGGTTCTAAGGATACTAAAAATCCTAAGACAAAAAGGAAGCCTAAGTCCATCTCATCCAGAATTCCAAAGCATATTCCAAAACCACCATCCAAAAGTCATCAGCATCAAACCTCCACCCAAACAACTGTTGTAACTCCTGCTGTATCAACTACTGCTGGTACCTCAGTAGTTTCAACATCTGTCCTCACTTCAACACACACCACTTCAAAATACACCAAATCCACTGCTTTACCACCATTACCACCAAAAACAAAATCACCTCCTGCCAAAAAGCAGAAGACAGTGGTTGTTACAACATCTGCTGTAATGACAACAGTGGTTGGAACACCAGTTGTTTCAACAACTGTTAGTCAATCACAAACCACTGCCACTACATCCACCACCACTGTTCCATCCAAAACATCATCAGTCCCTCCTCAAACAAAGAGGAGAAGGCTAATTCTCAAAGATGATGACACTTCACCACCACTATCTTCAAAATCCCTGTCACTTGTCACTATTCCAAAACCCATACCTCTCTCTTCAGCTCAAATTATACAATCACTACCTCCTGCTGGTGTCTCATTTCCTCTAGAACTCATTGCAGTTAGGGAAGAAATCAAATCCTTTTATTATGAGGATGACCCAGTCAAAAGGAGTTTGCCATCAATTGCAGGATATCCCAGGCCTAACAATATTGAAGAATACTTGAAACTTAAGGCCAAACAAGCAGAGGATATTGCAATCAAAAACAGAAAAGGGAAATCTGATAGAGAATTTCAACAAAACTATCAGTTTTTACTCTCACAGGCCAATGCTATGGAGCGATTTGCTAAAAATGTATGTCAGAAAATTTCAGAAAGGGCAGATGAGTCCTTGAGAAAAGACTACATTGAGAACATCATGACCTACAAGAAATACAAGGGGGAGAAACACATGTACAAAAACTGGACCATTCCTGAGCTTGAAAAAGAAGCAGCCAGGATTCAAGAAATGATTAAAAATAAGGTCAAGCAGACTCCTCCTGAAAAGTTTAAACAATTTGAAGCTGAGAAGATGTTAGAGTTGAAGAGAATGAAAGAGGAGCTGATTGCAGCTGATTATGGGCCAAAGAATTCAGTGACAAAGCGGAGAGAAGATAGAGTCAGGGCAACCTATAAAAGCTTAGAGGAACTTAGAAAGAAAGATCCAAGAGTTCAACAAAAGCCTGACTACTCCAAAGCAGAGGTCTCAAAAAGACCACCAAAGCTGCAAATCAAAAGAAACACTGCTCCAGCTGGTGCTGCCATCTACAAAAGAAGGAGCAAAAACCAGTTGAGTATGGAAACAATTCAAGATCTATTAGCTGGAGATGCCATTGTAAAAGCAGGCACGAAAGTAATGATAAAAGAAGATCTTGAATTGGAACAATTTGCAAGTGCTGCTCAGCCAGCTATGAATAGGCCAGCCTCACCAAATACTTCTGCAAATAAACATCTCCCAAGAAACCCACCAGGCTCAAAAATACAAAAGTGGGAAACTGACAAACAGACCTGCGTATTGACTTTGCTCAGGTCTGGTGGAGAAGTGGAGAAAATATCAAGGGAACAAGCTCTTGGCCTGAGTCTTGAAGATTTGCAGGATCTCCTTGATCTTCCACTTAGCAGGGATGATGAAGATACAGATGCCCTAGACTTTGAATTACAATTTAAAGGTCAGATAAGGGAACTGTTGATGAGGCAATAAAGTCTTCCACAAATAATGAAGAGTTTTGGCATTATCTGTTCCAGGGGGAGATTGTTGGGATTGAACCCTATCAGAGGAACAGATAATTAAAGCCAAAACTGGATCAGAGCAGTGGATCCAGAATAAGCAGACGATTACAGTTGGTTCATACAAATCTCTCCCCTTGAAAGTGGTTTCATATCTACTGACCTCCTATCTGCTGATCTTACCAAGTGCTGACCTGCAACTGCTGCCTTGCATCTTCTGCCCAATGTCAAAGACTGATGGAAGACCAAAGCTCTGCTGATTCAATCTACTGCCTTGAGTCAAGTACTGCTGATCCGGACAAGCACTGCTGGGTTCACAGCAGTGGAAGGATGCAGCAGCTGTTTAAGTGTCTTTCATGTAATGAATTGTAATAGCAGTAGTTGGTACATCAGTGTTTGTATAGATCAGAGGTTAGAGTTTGTTAGGAGGTTAGATGTCACTTTCATGGTGACGTCAGCTAAAGATGCTCAGTGGTTTGCAAGTGCCTATAAATAGTTCAGTACTTTGTACTGTTCTATTAGCTCTTTTACAACATCGTCTTCTTTGCACGAACAAACTACTGAGCTCTGGCTGAGGGGGAGTTTGCATTCATTCATCAATCATTGTAATCGTTGTTGAAACAAATTCAATCTTTCGATTCATTGTGTAAAGATGTTTGATTAAAGTATTACTCTCGTTTGATTGTATGCAAAGTTTGTTTTCATCTTAATTCCGCTGCACAAATCTTTCATTTCCATCTTAATTTCAAACGAAAATACAATCAAAAACAAACTCAGATCCAACAACCAAGTTTCATCATATTTTCGACAAGGAGAAAAAATACATTATTTTTTGGAAGTAAGAATATATTTTCTTGAAATATTTAGAAGATATATGATTTTTGGGAAAAAATATATATTCTTGAAATACATTATTTTGGACAAAATAAGTTTAAATATATTATCTAAAGTTAGACTTGAAAATATATTATTTTGGAATTTCAAATACAAGAATACGAATACACATGTATGAGATACCCCCATCCTTGGGAAGGAAATACGAAGATAAATACTTGAGAAGTATTATTACAAAATATTGAATAACAATTATTCCAAAACCTAAAAATATAATTTAAGTTAAAATAATTATTATTTTAACAAGTAATTATAACTTGGAATAATATTGAAGACTTAAAAGAAACATAACTCGAAAACATTAATACTAAGACAAGGCACGAACCGTTCGTCTAATAGACGTTCGTACATTGTAGGTAGTCGTGTTTGCTGAAGAGATTTGAGTTACGAGTACTGAAGACGCAAGACCGTGAGTTCATGTCCCCCTTTTCTTTTAATTGTTTTCAGTTTTATACTTCGGGGGTGAAATACATGTTACAATTATTACAAACATTTTATACATGGTATGGTTAGCTAAGGAAGGTTACTGCTTGATCATGTGAGTGGTGGGTACAACACTTAAGGCCATTAATCCTTGTCGTAGGACCGAGGGACATGAGTGATAGATCTATTTGGGTGTAGCGAGCCCACACCCATGGGGACCAGGGTGGCCCATAGGGTGACTATGTCTTACAGCCGGAGGCCCGGTACAAATCAGCTAGGTTTGAGTTTTCCTGCATCACTTCACATATATCAATGGCCTTGCAAACCATTGGTGATCTGTTTTTCCTTATTGCTTTCATACCAGGATTTACATACATACATACTTTAAAGGTTAAAATAAAAAAACTCATATACACAAACACATGAACTCGCTCAACTTTTGTTGATGTTTTTTAAACTACATGTATTTCACGGAATTAAGTGGATCCGGTCGGCGTTTGCATGTTCAAGCTGCTTTATGAATAAAAAGATGTCATCCGAGGTCGTTAGGGTTTAGGAGATGTATCTTAATCCTGGACGAGATACATGGTTCTAAACTCGGTTTTATTTAAGATCTTTTTTCGAGTCTTCGTGAACTCATTTAAACATGTTGTGGTTGTAACTTAAATTTGGGGTCTACATTTCAGACAAGTATGTTATGGTATTTTCAAACTTAAATTTTATGGATGAACATCTTATAGTTTAATCATATAGTTGTTGTTATGATTGAATGCTATGGTATTAAGAAAGCCACACCAATAACCACGCTTCCGCAAAAGTCAGGGTGTGACAGCTTGGTATCAGAGCTTCGATCGTAGAGAAGTAGGATTCTTTCTTGAGTCTAGACTACGATCATTAGGGCTCTCACGAAAACGTTTTCATAACATATTTTCATTGCATTCAACGTCCAGATCCAGGAAACAAACATTTTCACAAATAAAAGACACAAAATACATTTCAAGGAATTCTTTTATACTTCAGTCTGAGAGACTGGGTAGTGCAGTCTGAGAGACTGGGTAGTTCAGTCTGAGAGACTGGGAAGGTCAGTCTGAGAGACTGGGTAGTTCAGTTTGAGAAATTGGGAGGCTTAGTCTGAGAGACTAGGTGGTTCAGTCTGAGAGGCTGGGTGGGAAAGTTTGGGAAGACTAGGATGCATACATGCTTACATTGTTACTACTTACATGCTTATTTGATGATTGTTGATATATGTGCGTATGTTGTGATTGTTTTGTTACAGACACCATGTCCTCATCTGAGAGTGGACTGTCAGATACTGTACACCCCATGGCCATAGTTTCGGACGATGAGATTGTCCCAGACCCTGAGATTTTTACCTCTGACACTGAGAGTGACGATGATGATGATTTTCAGCCTTTTTCTTTGCCGGATTTTAGCGATGATATACCGCTAGCTGATGGTTTACCCGACGAGGATCCATTTCTTGTTCCGATCCTCGCTCCTTTGCCCCTTGTGGCTTTTCCTCTCAAGGATTTGCCTCTTGATGCTTTGTCTGACGATGATGTCGATCTTTTCATCGATGGCCCCCCTGATGTTGCACAGTGAGATGGAGTTCCAGCTGATGATGTTCCTGTTGTTCCACTCAATGAGATGCATATCGTTGAGATTTCGTCTGATCATTTTGGTCCTGATTCTTTCGAGTATGTATCATCCACTACTTTCCATGCACTGGGATTGCAGCGTTATCCCACATTTTCTGATACTGACATGGCCCTGTCTGTTGCACATGTTATTCCACACAACTTTGATCATGACGTTGAGCCTGGACACGAGATTGACTTTGTTCCCGACGATCAGCATTTTGATGCACCCACTGATCTCGAGCCGATGCCCGCCGATCCTGAGCTAGCACCAGCTGACCCTGAGCCTATACTTGCACCCGACCCTATACCTGCTCATGATCCTCTGCCTGAGCATGACCCTGTACCTGTTGGCATATCGGTTGTTGCACCACTTGTACCCGATCTGATCCCTGCAGCCGCTAACCATGCTCCTTTTGCTGACCAGATAGATCCCCGTTACGCATTCACCCGCAATGGGTGGATAGAGGATGATGATGACATGCCTCCTTTCGTTGAGCTTGTTACTCCCCCACCTGCACCTACACATGCACCTGTTGACGTTGCCCCGTTTCACCCTCATGTGTCTGATATACACCACACTGACTTGCCGATCACATTCTTACAGGATATCCCTCCACCTGTCCAGGGGAAGGCTCGTCCAGTCAGCAGCCTGGTCATATTCCTCATGTGTCAGCAGCTTTTCCTTTCATGCCACAGTTTACACCTGCTACACATTTTGCTTCTACACCATCAGGCGAGCCACTTATATGGTTTCCGCCTAACACTATACCAGTCTCTGATCCATACCATCCCTTCCACTACATTGGTTACACGAGGGATGAGCTACTCCTGTCCTTGCAGCTTCAGCAGGAGATGTTATGTCGTAGAGTCATGGAGCTAGAGAGGATTCAACGTCCTCCACCTTGTACTTGTCAGTCACCTTTCGTGACTCCACCTGCTCCTCTTCTGCCATACCCAGATTTTGACGTTCGTTTTCTTACCATGGAGCAGCAGATTAGTTATCTATTGGGTCGCGTTCATGCTCTTGAGGAGGAGTTAGCGCATGTGCGCAGTTTGCTATTCGTTCCTCCACATCCTCCTCCTCCACCATCAGCATAGCAGGTTTTTGGTTTTATGCAGGTAGCATACTTTTGATGAGAGTGTCGCTATTGAGCCCAGATTACACAACCTTTTGAAGACCACTTTTTGATTTTATGATTGTTGTAGTTTGATGGATATTTTGGACAAGGGTGGTGTGACCCTATAGTCCCTTCTGATGTGATATGATACATTTGTGAAACATGTAAAACTGTAATTGTGGTCGATGATTTATACAAGCTCAATCGCAATATTCTCATTATATACATTGTTGAATTACTTGTTTACGTTATGATTGGGATGTTATGTGTTTACTTGCGTTGATAAATGTTATTACATACACGTACTACATACTTATATGCATAAGACCTGACCTATACAATCTTCTTTAGAAGATGCCTCCTCGAAGAGATAACCAACTGCCCACAACAGAGGCCGAGTTACAAGAACGGATTTCACGAGCGATTGTACAACACGAGGCCTTACGCTCTGAATACAGCGGAGGTACCTCGGGAAACAACCCACCTCTTGGTAATGATTAAGTCACTAAAGACACATTACGTCACTTTTGGATATTCCGTGTGCGTTCGCTAATGCTTTATGTGAATGATCTTGCTTGTACAGGCTGCACCTATAAGCAATTTCTAGACTGTAAGCCTATGAATTTCGACGGTACCGGGGGTGCTGTAGCTTTTGTTAGATGGACGGAGAAAACTGATTCTGTGATAAGAATGAGCAAGTGTGCGTCAGAGCACCAGGTTACCTACATCTCTGGATTGTTCTTAGACGGAGCGTTATCATGGTGGAATCTCCAAGTTCAGACCTTGGGAGAAGAGGCTACATATGCCATGCCATGGGATGAAATGAAGGAACGCATGCGCAAGAAATACTGTTCCAGGGCTGAAATCCAAAAGTTAGAAACTGAATTCTGGAACCTCAAGATGGGTGGTCTGAAGATTGCTGAATACGTGCAGAGATTTCACGACTTATCTCGCGTCGTTCCTTACATGGTTGATCCAGAATTCAAGCGCATCGAGCGTTTTATTTGGGGATTGGCACCCCAAATCATGAGTATGGTGACGACGTCAAAGCCTACCACGATCACTGAGGCTATAGATCTGAGTGTGTCACTAACTGAAGAAGCTATCAGATTGAACAAGTTTTCGATTTCTGACCAAAAGAAGAAGGAGACTCACGTTGAGTCATCAGGTGAGAACAAAAGGAAGTTCTCAAACTTTAAGAAGGGTACCACCAGTGCTAACAAGAAGAAAGAGTCGTACTCACCAGTTGAAGTCAAGACTGGTGTTGAAAACAAAGGAAAAGGGTATATGGGCGCTCTGCCCAAATGTGATGTGTGCCAGTACCATCATTCTGGCCAGTGCAGAGTTAGGAAATGTGAGTCTTGTGGAAAGATTGGCCATTCGAAGAAGACGTGCTGGGCAGGTACAGGTCGTGGTAATGGTGGTCAGAGAGGTTATGGCAACGGGAATGGAAACAATAACCGTGGTGGAAATGGGTATGGAAACCGCCCTCAACGAGGAAATGGCGGTAATGGTAATCGTGCTAATTTTGGCAATCAAGCTGGTAGTGGAAACCGTGGAGCAAACAACAATCAAGGTGGTAATGGAAATGGTGATGGTCAGGGACCAGGTTGCTTTAACTGTGGTGAAGTTGGGCATTTCAAGCGTGATTTCCCAAGAAACAACCCAGCTCAGGGAAGGGTTTTCAACATAGGAGCGAGGGAAGCTCGCCAAGATCCAAACGTAGTCACTAGTACGTTCCCTATCAACCAACGTTTTACATCTGTACTGTTTGATATTGGTGCCAATTATAGTTTTGTATCCCTAGAATTTAAGAATATACTTGGGGTGGTAGCTAGTAAGCTAGATATTCCGTACTCGATAGAACTAGCTAATGGAAAGCTAGTAGAAGCGAATGAAGTAATTATGGGTTGCGTGATAGAACTGGGAGAGCACGAGTTTACGCTTGATCTTCTGCCAGTCGAGTTGGGAAGCTTTGACGTGGTAGTTGGAATGGATTGGTTGTCAAGCAACCGAGCGGAGATCGTATGTCACGAGAAGATAATCCGAATCCCGTTCATGGAGAAAAGCATGATACGCCTTTAAGGATCATCAGTTGTTTGAAAGCTCGAAGAAGTTTGCAGAAAGGATATGCTGCCTTCTTGGCGCACGTCGTGGATAAAGAAGCCGTTGAGCCGAAATTTGAAGATATCCCAGTTGTGAAGGAATACCCTGAAGTCTTCCCCGAAGACTTGCCAGGATTGCCGCCATAGCGACAAGTCGAATTCCACATCGACCTAGTTCCAGATGCCGCAACTGTAACTAAGGCACCTTATCGACTTACACCTTTCGAGATGCAACAGCTGTCAACGCAACTTCAGGAACTTCTGGACAAGGGATTCATTAGACCAAGCTTCACGCCTTGGGGAGCTCCAGTGTTGTTTGTTAAGAAGAAGGACGGTAGTTTCTGCATGTGTATCGACTACCGAGAGCTAAACAAGCTGACAATCAAGAATCGGTATCCTTTGCCAAGGATTGATGATCTTTTCGATCAACTACAAGGTTCGAGCTTCTACTCCAAGATCGATCTTCGATTAGGATATCACAAGTTGCGAATACAAGAAGAAAGCATACCAAAGACTGCCTTTAGGACTCGTTATAGACACTACGAGTTTCTAGTTATGCCATTTGGGTTGACGAACGCGCCAGCAGTATTCATGGATTTGATGAATAGAGTCTGCAAGCCTTATCTCGATAACTTTGTGATTGTGTTTATCGACGATATTTTGATCTATTCAAAGACAAAGGAAGAGCATAAACAACACCTAAGAGCTATTTTAGAGCTGCTTAAGAGAGAGAAGTTGTACGCTAAGTTCTCAAAGTGCGAGTTCTGGTTACGTGAGGTTTAGTTCCTCGGTCACGTGGTAAATGGAGATTGAATCCATGTGTATCCCACAAAGATCGAGGAGATCAAGAATTGGGAGACTCCAAAGACGCCAACCGAGATCCGTCAGTTCCTAGGTTTGGCAGGGTATTATCGCAGATTCATCGATGATTTTTTGAAAATCGCTCAACCTTTGATCTCCCTTACTCAGAAGGATAAGAAGTACGAATGGGGAGACAAGCAAGAAGAAGCATTTCAGTTGTTGAAGAACAAGCCTTGCGATGCACCCATCTTATCCCAACCCGAGGGCACTGATGACTTCGTGGTATATTGTGACGCCTCGCGTCAGGGATTAGGTTGTGTATTGATGCAGCGTCAGAAGGTTATAGCTTATGCTTCGCGCCAGTTGAAGATTCATGTGAAGAACTACACTACGCATGATTTAGAATTAGGCGCAGTGGTGTTTGCATTAAAGATAAGGCGACATTACTTGTATGGTACGCGCTGTACGATCTTTACCGATCACAAGAGGTTACAACATATATTTGATCAGAAGGAGCTTAATACGAGACAGAGACGATGGGTTGAGTTGCTAAATGATTATGATTGTGAAATCAAATATCACCCAGGGTAGGCGAACGTGGTGGCAGATGCCTTAAGTCGAAAAGAGATGATTAATCCCATAAGGGTTAGGGCTTTGGAAATGAATATACGGACAGACCTCTCGTTGCACATTCATGCTGCGCAGAGGGAAGCTTTTAAGAAGGAGAATCTTGTGAATGAATATCTCCATGGGATGCAGAAACAGTTGGTACCCAATGAGGAAGGAACGTTGTGTTTCATGAAACGAATTTGGGTTCCCCTCCTTGGTGGTCTTAGAGACGTTATTTTCGATGAAGCTCACAAATCAAGGTACTCGATCCATCTAGGATCGGATAAGATGTACCAGGACTTGAAGGAATTCTACTGGTGGCCAAGATTGAAAGGCGATGCTGCGACGTACGTTGGAAAGTACCTAACCTGCGCCAAGGTAAAAGCTGAATATCAGAAGCCTTTAGGTCTTCTGCAACATCCTGAAATACCCATGTGGAAATGGGAGCAGATTTCAATGGACTTTATAACGAAGTTACCAAAGACACCCAGAGGTCATGATACAATTTGGGTAATCGTAGACCGTCTGACAAAATCTGCACACTTTCTGCCGATCAGGGAAAAAGATAACATTGGTAAGCTTGCTGAGCTGTACCTCCGAGAGATAGTTGCATGACATGGAGTGCCTCTCTCGATTATTTCGGATAGAGACGGAAGATTTGTGTCAAGGATTTGGCAATCCTTCCAAGAATCCTTTGGTTCTCAGTTGAATCTGAGTACTGCTTTTCATCTGCAGACAGATGGCTAGAGCGAACGAACGATTCAAACGCTAGATGATATGTTGCGAGCTTGCGTAATGGACTTGGGTGGTAGTTGGGACACTCACCTACCTTTGATAGAATTCTTGTATAACAACAGCTACCATGCGAGTATTCAAGTTGCACCATTTGAAGCTCTCTACGGACGTAAGTGTCGATCACCGTTACGCTGGGCGGACGCGGGTGATAGACAACTTGTTGGTCCTGAATTGGTTCAAGAGATGACATATAAGATCATACAGATCCGAGAGCGCATCAAGGCGGCTCGTGATCGACAAAAGAGCTATGCGGACAAAAGAAGGAAACCGTTGGAGTATGAAGTGGGAGACATGGTTTTACTAAAAGTCTCACCCTGGAAGGGTGTAGCACGCTTTGGGAAGCGTGGAAAGTTGAACCCGCGATACATTGGACCGTTCAAAATCCTGGAAAGGATTAGTCTTGTAGCTTACTAGTTGGATCTACCCGCAGAACTGAATGGAGTTCATGATACATTTCATGTATCTAATCTGAAAAAGAGTCCAACTCAGGAAACAATTGTCATTTCTACCGACGAAGTTCACATTGACGACACACTCCACTTTACCAAAGAACCTATTGAGATTACTGATTGGAAGGTTAACAAGACTCGCAGGAGTAGTGTCAAACTCGTCAAGGTTCCATGGAATGCGCGACAAGGCCCAGAGTTCACTTGGGAGCGTGAGGATCGTATGAAAGAAAAATACCCACATTTGTTCCCCAACTCCCCTGCCGCTAGTAGCATAACTTAAATTTCGGGACGAAATTTTCTTAACAGGGGGAGAATGTGACAACCGTAAAAAATCCAGGTATCCGTACAATTTAATTAACCATGATTAGTGCTTAATGACTGTGCTGAATTACAATTAATTACCTTCTGATTATTGTATCATACTTACATGTGCATCACATATTGCATGATGTCACTTCATTATTACATGCAAACCATATTAACATAAATGATGCACAAAGCACAGTTAGCGGATAACTCAGAAAAAATGCTGACGAGGTTCAGTACATAGACAGACAGTGTTTTGAGACCCAGTATGAGCCAGAGACTAAGTACTACATTAGTATGGTGTGTAGGAAAGTAAGGACCACAAACTGCATTCCTAAGTGATAGTTTAAGTGCCGGGAAGTGCCAAAAACCCAATTAAAGTGCTGAATTCAGCATACTTAGCAAAACCCAGCTTTTTAACAAGCTAGTAACATGCAAAAATATGACTAAATGGTCCTGAATGCTTTCCTAATTGTCGGGAATTAAAAGTGTCACAAAAGGGTACATAAAGAACACTAAACGGTATAGTTTGACACTTTAACGAACCAGTATCTAACCTAACAACCGGACACTACCCGAAACATTAAAATTATGCTAGAAGCATTATTTTATTATTTCTGAGCTAGTTATGATCCCCGAACACCCTAACACTCACTAAAAATATCTAGTGACAAAAACACCTAACTAATACTTGGTTTTGAACTATAAGATAACTAATTGGTTGAAACCTATACTAGACCCCCCCCACCTATCTCCCGGCCACAAAGGCCCCTTACACATTTGATTTTGTTGAAATTGTTTAATAGATATGTCTTGTACTCTAAGGGACATATTATCCAAGAGTTTTTGTAGTAATATGGTTATAAGTTAACCCTTGAGAGTTCTAACTTCATTCATCAACTTCACACAACTCACTCCCCCTCCTTCTTCCCCCCCTCGGCCGAACTCCATCAACCACACCACCACCATTGTCAAGCTTTGTTCATCCATTCCACATTCATCACAAGGTGCTAGAAGCTATCTAAAGAAGCTTGGTGGCTCTAGAGATTGAAGGACCTCTTTCACTTGCTTTTATCCATCACTTTTGTCATCTTCAAATTCTTGTGTTCATCCCTAGCCATAGAGCTAGTAGTAAGGCCCTTATAATCTCTTGTTACTTCTAATTTAGTTGGTTAAAAGATGATATGTGATGAAAATCATGAAGAACACTAAAGAACCTAATCAAGAGACATGAACATAAGCTTGACATATGATGAAATCTTGATGAAACTATGTTGTTTTGTGTATGTATGATACTTGATTGTTATTTTCTTGAGATTATGATGTTGATCATCATAAGGAGCTTGCTAGATTGTGATTAAACACATGATCTAGCAGGTAAGAGGATGATTATGTGATAAAAGAAGATGATCATCCTTATGTGTAAACATAACTTGAAGAATAAAGTGATTTCTTGAAAAATAATAATCAAAGTGAGTTAATAATATTATGGATCTAAGATTTATGAATGGTTTTCCAAAAGAACCAAGTTCAAAATATGATTTTTAGAAGATCTTGGTTCTTACTTAAACATACACTATTTTTGGTGATAAAACAAGTGTAGAAACACTTGAGAAACAAGAAGATTTCATAAAGAAACGTTTTTGTAAAACATGTTTACAAGTTGTAAACACCTAAATCTTTCAAGAATGAAGTTTATAAAGAAGTAAATACATTTTGGAGGGTAACTAAACCTACTAAACACACTACCAAGTTACTACAAGTTTTTATGAAAGTTCAAGTTCATGATGTTATATAAATCACATGATTATGGTAAATTGGTAAGTGTAAATTGCTTAGGGTTGATTGTTGATTGTTTGTGATGATTTTAAAAAGAAAATGATATGCTTTAAAAGCATGGACACCTCCATTTTTAGGGGAAACTATGGCAAAATTTTCTAAAAATATAAACACTTAGAAAAATATTTTCTAACAAATATTTACAAGTGTATTTTAACTATGGTTTTCAATGTAAACTTTGCCACAATTTTTGTTACAAAAATACAAATATTGGAGGTTGGTTTTTATAAATAAAAATGGGTAAATATGTGAAAATGAGCTTATTTGATCAATAAGGACTAAAAGCGTCAAAAAGTGCATTGGTTTGCAGTTACGCACATATCTTACGTTCTGAACATACCCGGACATCCAAAAAATTTTGTAATCATTAAAAATTTTAATTTAGTGATTGGAATGCAAAAAAACCATTCGTCGCGCAATTTGGATTGTTTACGCGTCCGTTCGAGTTTCTGTCGTAATTAACCGAATAACGTGACCGTACGGCCAAACGAACCGACATCTGAGATGTTTTCAAGCATATTTCATGTTCCATATACTTTAACATCATTGTAGAGCCTTGAAATGGGGTTAACGGGGCTTAAACGCATCGAAAACTAAGTTTTATGCATGCAGGGACTAGAATTGACATTTCCTAATACTTCCCTTGCGAGCCGCGTAAGCCAGTGTTAACTCTTATGCGGGGCGTGACAGCCTTAACTGGCAGATTCAATAAATTAAGCCAAACAGCCTGTTCCCATTGATTTTAGCCATAGAATTAGCATACCATGGGCTTGTTTATGTGCTCCCCAAGTCCACTAATCAGTGTACTACAAGTGTAAGGCCAAGATCATGATAAAAAAACACATGTAATGATCCTACTGATTCAAGAAATCTATAAATAGCATGGGGTTTTCAACCTATTTCCTTGCTCATTCCAAATTTCTTCTCATATCTGCTCATTGGAAGCTCTCACACTTGTTGAAGGCTTCATTCTTCAGTTTTCTTTGTTCTATCTCCAAGCTTGGACCCTTTATAAGTGATCTTTCATGCTTGCTTATGTATTCAAGCAAAAAAGTCAAACAGTGTTTGACTTTCTGCTTTGACCATGAATTGGTCAAGACAAAGTTCATTCGAACTTTGCAACGTGAGCATAATCACGATGGTTATAGTCCCTTGTGACTATACCTACTGATTACCACGTTGATTAGTCGAAGTGACGAGTCAAAGTTTTGGTCAAAATGCACGATTATGTGCATTTTGCGACGAAGCTATTTTCGGGTATCAAAACACTTTATTTTGATATCAAACCTGTTTTCTAACTTAGTTAAACATGTTTTAACATGTTTAACTCGTCACTTTTAGTTTAGCGCTTGTTAGGGGCCGTAAGTCAATCGGTCTAAACAACCGCTTAGACTTTCGAACCCGACCCATTTGGTCGATCGTTAGGATCCAACCAAACATATTTTGTGACCATAGTTGTATAGGGAATAACCTTCCGAGGTTATACCTTATGGTCACTTAGTTTAATTAGTTGTATGATAGGTAGTTTACATGCCTTAGGAAAATAACCAAAATACCCTTTTCATACATAATTTGAATTTAAGCATATGTAACCTAAATTTTGTCACTTAAACTGATTATGCAACATATTTAAACATGATAGGGCATATAATACTTGTCATAGGACTAGTTAGGCGTCTCGAACGTGCATTCACGCGAATGACGCGTTAAAGTAGCGTAGACTATCTTAACGGGTCGTAAGCACTTAGGATAGGTTCCGATTTAGAATGTAGGCTTTGTTAAACCATATCACATGAGTTCCAATACTCATTTGGTTTACGAGACCTCATTTTACCCGATCTCCCTATTTAGGTGTCGATTTATTAACATAGTGATCCGATTACTAGGTGCCACTTGATTTCCTTGGTTTGCCCGAGGTTCATTCAATCGAGGATGTCTTGCAATCTCAAGTGAGTACATAGTTCCCCTATTTTACTATTTTCAATTGTTTTGGGGTGATTCATATGTGTTAAACGATTTCGATGCTTCAAAATCGAATACTATGGTTTATATTAAACACAATGATTTCGATAATGTGAACGAACTTGTTTGGGACGTTATTACATAACGAATGACATTCATTAACAATGATCAAGCCGACCAGTAGTATGTTATGGTACCATAGGATCTGACAAATCCTGTTATCGGACTATCGCCATGGTTATGTATGGGGATAATGTGGGTAACGACAAAACCTGATGATTGTTAACTTACCCTTTGGTGGTTTGTTAATACGAGTTGAACGGTGGACGAGTCACGAAGGTTTGAATGTATTCAATGAGATGACCAAAAGTTAGTTTTCACAATTAAAACACGAACCATTTGAACGATTGAATGATTTGAACGATTGAAAGATTTAAAAGATTTGAACAAGTTAAACAAATTGAACGAACGATTGATAACACGAACGAATAGAACGATTTTTGAACGATTGGTTATTGGTATGTGATTAGATAACGGGATGGGTGTAATGTGATAAATGCATGGTAGATACGCCGCTAGTACTTCTTATATATAAGTGCTTTTATCATATTACATTCCGTAATGTTATTTAGTTCACTTGGACGAACGATTTCAAACGATACACGCAACGATGTTTACTAAATGATATAAACCATACAAGTTTTATTACACGAACGATTTATAATTTGGTTTACAAAGACAAATGTTTTAGTTAGATTCATGGCAAAAGGTTTATAAACTATAACTAACTTGTTTTGAGTTGGTTAATTTTATTGCAATACCAAACGCTTTCAATACAAGGTTTTGAATTATCGACTCTTGTAGTCATACGAGTATTTGCAACATGTATACAAGCCATGAATCTGACACACTCACAAAACCTATGTGCTCACTGGCATTTCTTTGCTGACTTTATTTTCACATATGTTTCAGGTGGTGTTTGATGATGATGTTGTTGATTACTAGGATGCATGCTCACATAGGACCGAACGAGGCCTTAGTGACTTATAACTGTCATAGACAATATGTTTGTGTTTTGCTTTTAAATTTCCAAGACAATGTAATAACTAATTTAATAAAACGAAACTTTTTAATCCATGTGTTGTGAAACAATAATTTTGTCGCTCCACTCCCTGACGTTTCTGCCGCGGTTTCATTGTTTTGACGCGGTCGGGGTGTGAGAGAAGAGTTGGTATCAGAGCTCATGGTTATAGGGAATTAGGTTATTAGTAATGCTTTGACCTAGACTATAACCTTTCTAGGACCCTAACACAAGTTATCTTGTGTTTAGATTCTAAATCAATATTGTCACCTATCTTTAGGTGATAACCACAACAAGAACACGAATTACAAATCCGTTCTGAAAATCAATCATCTATTCTTAGATGATTTGTTATAAGGTTTTGAAACTTCAAAGTTTTCAAAATCTCGTCAAATTTTGGGTCTTATAATGTGAGCACGTGCAATCTGGAAGAGTGGGTGCCTGTACCATGAGTTTTCTGTCTAAGGCTAGAGTGTTCATACAAATCCACATAATCGGACCAGTCACTCTTACCTGGGAACTCTTAGGGTGAGTGTCCACTTATAAGCTAAAGCATCTCTTCGCGATACATTATATTGACCCATTTACTTTGATTAGTCATTGTGTGTTATATGTTTGTTCGAGGTAACGAACAAATGATCACCTTCCTTATGTTTCGTCGATGTTTTCAATACCTCTTTTGTTTATCCAATTGTCAATCTCACTCGTTTCTCATGTTTGCTTGTTCTTTTTAGAATATGCCACCTAGACGTGATCAAACACAAGACGCTGCATTCGCAGCCCTTGCCGCTCAGCAGAACGCTGCTGTGATTCCGAATCTCATAACTCAGACTAATCAAGCGAACAACAATAACAACAACAATAACAATGCTCAGTGCAGTTTCAAAACATCTAATTTGGCTAACACTGAAATTTTCTGGGTCTCAAGGAGCAACTGCGCTCCTACAATGGTTCGAGAGTCTGGAAAGCACCTTTAGACATGTTCAATGTCCGAATGAGCGAAAGACCGAGTTTGCATCTAGTGTTTTCGAGAAATGTGCTCTAACATGGTGGAACAGTGTGATGAGAGATAGGGATGCCGATGTGGCTTTGGCACAAACTTGGGAAGAGCTTCTGGCTCTCATGATGAGGGAGTTCTGCCCCCGTCATGCAAGAAGGGCATTGGAACGAGAGTTCGATGATTTGAAGCAAGATGGGGAAGAACACCGTGCTTATACGGATCGTTATGAGGAGCTGAGTTTATTATGTCCTACTATGGTTACCCGTTGGAAAAAGCGATCGAGAGGTATATTGATGGATTGCCTGACTCTGTGCAAGACAGAGTTACAAGTACTAACCCTACCACTGTTCGTCAGGCTATCGAATTGGCTGCAACCCTGACTGAGTCTCAGGTCATGAAGGGTAAACTTACCCGTAATGGTGACAAGAAGCAGTCAACCGACACTACTCAAGACAAGGGTAAGGGTAAGAAGAAGAGCGAGTCGTCGAGGAGGTTGAGGAAGCGAAAGGCTTCCCAAAATTTTGCTGTTACCGCACAACCCAATCAGAACGCTCAGAACCCACCAGCACAACCTCCTGCAAAGAAGCCTTATGCTGGTACTGCACCTTACTGCAATCGGTGCAATGGTCATCATGCGGCTTAGCAAATGTGTAAACAATGTACCTCATGTGGGAAACTTGGCCACACGGCCAACATTTGTCAGGCTATCCCGAACCAAGCTGCTCAGAATCCAGCACAAGCTCCAGCTCAAGGAAACGCTGCTAGACCTCCATTCCCACCTGGTTCATATTATAATTGAGGAGAGATGGGTCACTTCAGGAACAACTGTCTGAGGCTTGTGAACGCGAACGCCATCGCTAATCCCACCCGTGGACGAGCGTACAATCTGAACGCTAATGAGGCTCGTGCTGATAACGAAGTTGTTAACGGTACGTTCCTTGTTAACCATCAACCTGCATCTGTTCTTTTTTATTCTAGTGCCGATAGAAGTTTCATATCATTATCATTTGAACCTTTATTTGCGATACCTAGAACTAAACTAAGGAAACCCTTATCTGTCAAAGTTGCTACTGGTGAACCTCTTGTACTCAATTCTGTCATTTGCGATTGTCAATTGAACCTCGATAACCATCTTTTTCCTATTAACCTCACACCGATGCAGCTTGGAAGTTTCGATATTATTGTAGGAATGGATTGGTTAACTAAACATCATGCTGATGTGGTTTGTTTCGATAACATTGTTCGTATTCCTCTTTCGTATGGTGAAGTCTTAGAAGTTCGTGGCGAGAAACCTTCGGGTGGCTTGAAACTCATGTCGTGTACAGAAGCCCAAAAATATTTACGAAAAGGATATGTGGCCTTTATGGCACATGTCATAGAGGAGAAAGGGAAAAGCAAAAGTATTCAAGATATTCCGATTGTTCCAGATTATCCAGAGGTGTTTCTTGATGAACTACCTATTCTGCCTCCAGTTCGTCAAGTCGAGTTTCATATTGATCTTATCCCCAATGCCAACCCGATTGCTAAAGCACCTTATCGTCTTGCACCGTCTAAGATGCAAGAGTATCGAAACAGCTTCAAGAGTTATCTGACAAGGGATTCATCCGTCCGAGCTATTCACCTTGGGGCGCTCCAATCTTGTTTGTGAAAAAGAATGATGGATCTTTTCGTACCTGTATCGATTATCGTGAGCTCAATAAGCTCACCATCAAGAATCGATATCCCCTACCGCAAATTGATGATCTTTTTGATCAGCTACAAGTTTCTACATGTTTTTCCAAGATCGATCTGCGTTCTGGGTATCATCAGCTTCGTGTACTCGAAGAAGATATTCCTAAAACTGCTTTCCGTACAAGATATGGTCACTACGAGTTCACTGTCATGCCTTTTGGATTGACGAAAGCTCCAACTGTTTTCATGGACGTAATGAATAGGGTTTGTAAACCTTATTTAGACAAGTTCATCATTGTGTTCATTGACGACATTCTTATTTATTCGAAGTCTCGAGTCAATCACGAACAACACCTTCGTCTGACAATGGAACTACTAATGAAGGAGCAACTTTTTGCCAAATTCTCCAAGTGTGAATTCTGGCTTAAGGAAGTTCAATTTTTGGGTCATATTGTCAACAAGCAGGGTATTCATGTGGATCCTTCCAAAATTGTTGCTATTAAGGATTGGAATACACCTACTAAACCTACAGAAGTTCGCTCTTTTCTTGGTCTTGCTGGATACTATCGTCGATTCATTGCGAACTTTTCAAAGATCGCGGTTCCTCTCACTGCTTTGACTCAAAAGAATAAGACTTTTGAGTGGGGACCCAAACAAGAGGAAGCTTTCCAAACGCTGAAATGAAAACTCTGTGATGCTCATGTCTTATCTTTGCCCGATGGAAACGATGATTTTGTTGTCTATTGTGACGCATCGAATTTAGGCCTTGGCTGTGTTCTCATGCAACGAGGTAAAGTTAAAGCCTATGCGTCAAGACAATTGAAAATACACGAGAAGAACTACACAACTCATGATCTTGATTTAGGTGCTGTGGTTTTTGCCCTCAAAATTTGGAGACACTATCTCTATGGCACGAAACGTGTGGTTTTCACAGACTACAAAAGTCTCCAGCACATTTTTAATCAAAAGGAGCTGAATATGAGACAACGACATTGGGTTGAACTCTTGAACGATTACGACTGCGAAATTCGCTACCATCCTGGTAAGGCGAATATTGTAGCCGATGCGCTAAGTCGAAAGGAACGAGTTAAGCTTCATTGTGTTCGAATTCTATCTGATATCCAATCACGTGTCTCTCAAGCTCAACATACTTGTGTTACACAAGACTTGATGGGTAAGGAATTACCACGTCAACTAGAGCTTAAACTCGAAACAAAAGACGATGGGTTACTCTATTTCAAGGATCGATTGTGAATTCCGAAACAAGAGAATTTTCGCACTTTAGTGATGGACGAATCTCATAAGTCTCGTTATTCAATCCATCATGGTGTTGATAAAATGTACAAGGATCTTCGTACTCAGTACTGGTGGCCTGGTATGAAGAAGGATGTTGCCTTATATGTATCGAAATGCCTAACTTATCTCAAGGTCAAGACTGAACACCAACGACCATCTGTTTTGCTTCTATAACCAGAAATACCGGTATGGAAATGGGAGAACATTGCCATGGATCTCATCACAAAGTTACCACGCACATCTAGAGGTCATGACGCCATTTGGGTAATCATTGATCGTCTTTCAAAGTCGGCTCACTTTATACCGATTCGCGAGGATCTATCTACTGATAAACTTGCCAAGATTTATGTTGATGAAATTATGTCTCGACATGGTGTTCCTTTGGATATCATATCCGATCGTGATGCTAGATTATCATCTCACTTTTGGAAGACCATGCAATCTGCTATGGGAACCCAACTAAATCTGAGCACTGCTTATCATCCCCAAACGGATGGACAATTCGAGAGGACGATACAAACATTGAAGGATATGCTTAGAGCATGTGTGATAGACTTTCGTGGTAATTAGGATTCTCATCTACCGTTGATCGAGTTCTCTTACAACAATTGTTATCATGCTAGCATCAATATGGCACCGTTCGAAGCTTTATTCGGTCGAAAATGTCGTTCACCTGTCTGTTGGAATGAGATCGGTGAAGCTCAGCTTACTGGACCTGAACTTATTCTGGAAACAACAGACAAAGTTAAGAAAATTCGCGATAATCTACTGACAGCTAGAATCCGTCAAAATATTTATGCGGATATGCGACGCAAACCCTTGGAATTTCAAGTCAGAGACCATGTCCTACTCAAGGTATCCTCTTGGAAGGGAGTGGTGAGATTTAGAAAGAAAGGAAAACCTGCACCACGATACGTTGGACCATTTAAGATTGTTGAAAGAATCGGAAAGGATGCATATCGACTTAAGCTACCTCCTAAACGAGGGAATATTCACCCAACATTCCACGTGTCCAATTTATGAAAGTGTTTAGCCGATACTGATCTTCACATTCCACTCGACGAAATTCAAGTTGATGACACAATGCACTTTGTCGAGAAGCCTGTGGAGATAATGGACCGTGAAGTCAAGCGATTGAAGAACAAGCGAATACGATTAGTCAAGGTTCGCTGGGAGTCCAAACGTGGCCCAAAGTTTACTTGGGAACGTGAGGACCAAATGAAGGCGAAATATCCACATTTGTTTTCACGAGTTTCCTCTAGTTAAAATTTTGGGACGGAATTTCCTAAAGCAGGGGAGACTGTGACATTTGTGCTCTATAAACACTGTATAATGTAAAACAATATCAATTATCAATGAAATGATGTGTTTTGGTCTCAATATTTGTTTATTTGTGTTTGACGATTTTACGTTTTGATTCTAGTTCGATTTCAAGCTTTAAATCACTTTCTGGAAAGTTATACGCAAACTGATGCGTAAACGTGACCAGTTTAACGCGACAAACACTCCGGAACAGTGAAATAGGCTTAACATACCTTAAATAACCCTTACATAACTTAGAAATAAGTTTTGAAGAGTTTGGTGTGCCAAAAACAAGTTTATTCGATCAGAGGGACTGTTTGCGACAAACTGCGAAAGTATCCCGATTCGTATAGCAACGAACAGTCTGGAACAAGATCATAAGCTAAACATACATATCCTTTACATAGCTTATAAATAGGCTTTGATGGGTTCGGTATGCGAAAATGCGCTTATTTGATCAATAGGGACTAAAAGCGTCAAAAAGTGCATAAATTTGCATTTACGCGCATATCTTACGTTCTGAACATATCCGGGCATCCAAAAATTTTTGTAATCATTAAAATATTTTTTTTAGTGATTGGAATGCAAAAATACCATTCGGCGCGCAATTTGGATCGTTTTCGCGTCAGTTCGAATTTTCGTCGTAATTAACCGAATAACGTGACCGTACGGCCAAATGAACCGACATCCGAGATGTTTTCAAGCATATTTCATGTTCCCTATACTTTAACATCATTGTAGAGCCTTGAAATGGGGTTAACAGGGCTTAAACGCATCGAAAACTAAGTTTTATGCATGCAGGGACTAAAATTGACATTTTCTGATACTTCCCTCGCGGGCCGCGTAAGCCAGTATTAACTCTTACACGAGGCACAACAGCCTTAACTAACAGATTCAATGAATTAAGTCAAACAGCCTGTTCCCATTGATTTTAAACATAGAATTAGCATAACATGGGCTTGTTTATGTGCTCCCCAAGTCCCCTAAGCAGTGTACTACAAGTGTAAGGCCAAGATCATGATCAACAACACATGTAATGATCCTATTGATTCAACAAATCAATAAATAGCATGGGTTTTTCAACCCATTTCCTTGCTCATTCCAAATTTCCTCTCAAATCTGCTCATTGGAAGCTCTCACACATGTTGAAGGCTTCATTCTTCAGTTTTCTTTGTTCTATCTCCAAGCTTGGACCCTTTGTAAGTGATCTTTCATGCTTGGTTATGTATTCAAGCAAGAAAGTCAAACAGTGTTTGACTTTCTGCTTTGACCTTGAATTGGTCAAGACAAAGTTCGTTCGAACTTTGCAACGTGAGCGTAATCACGATGGTTATAGTCCCTTGTGACTATACGTATTGATTACCACGTTGATTAGTCAAAGTGACGAGTCAAAGTTTCGGTCAAAATGCACGATTATGTGCACTTTGCGACGAAGCTATTTTTGGGTATCAAAACACTTTCTTTTGATATCATGCCTGTTTTCTAACTTAGTTAAACATGTTTAACTCGTCACTTTTAGTTTTGTGCTTGTTAGGGGTCGTAAGTCAAGCGGTCTAAACAACTGCTTAGACTTTCGAACCTGTGGTACCCGGAAAAATCCACAGTCATCCTGATCTAACACCTTGCTGCTTGGGAGCACTTGTCTGGGATTACTTGTCAAATTTCGGGACGAAATTTCTTTCAAGTTGGGGATGATGTGACTACCCGAACTCTCAAGGTTTGTAACGTTTAATCTTATGATCTTTACTTCGCGTTTCTTTGGTAAACCTGTTAAGTGTGTGTGTTATTTTGCTAAACTAACTTATTAACATCTTTGGGCCGCCAGTTTTCGAGTCACACACTAACCCTGGGCTTGTCAAGGGCAATTCGGACCGAAGCCCTATAACGCCGCAATTCAAGTGGGCTCGGCCCACTTATTCCTATTAGATTTACATATATGGACCTTCCTATGTATTTTGTATGTTAGGAACTAATGCTTCTCGGCCCATTGTTTTCCAACTAATGTTAATTGGATCCTGGCCCAACTATTTTACCTAATTGGCTCTATAACTAGGAATACGTATTTTGCTTATATCTCACAAGTTACAACATAACAAAACCATATTTCCCCTTGACTCGTGAATGGCAGGAGAAACCCCCCCCCCCCTCTTCATCGAAGCCTGCTTAGTTGTATCTCCTACATTTCGGTTAGTATGCCACATAATTCATGTAATCTGCTTGTTGTTTGTTGAGGCCTTGAGTCATTGTTTGCTATCTTCTTGATGTTTAAATTGATATTAGAATAATCTAAAATTCCTTTGCAACAACTAGTTCATATTTTAATTTAACATGGAATGGTAATATATGAATTGGCATGGATTGATGGTTGACTGATTGCATGATTATAATGCTTGATTATAGATTATAATTGTATCGTAATACATGATGAACATATGACTTTGGCCCTTGTTAATTGTATTCGGAATTTTCACAAGTGTTATGGATTAGGCTAATGGTCAGAATATTGAAACAAGATTGTGTGGTCGATCAAATGGATATATGTTGTATGAATTTATTGGAATCATATTAGGAGGTCATCGTGGCTGATTGATTATTTTCTTGATCTCTCCGATTAAGCTATGTTGATTTTTTTGGTGGTATTTTGTTATTAGATGTGGGGGGTCAATCGAATAATAAAAAGATACCGAAAAGAATTAAAAGGGGTAGATTGGTTTGCATGATAATTATTTGGTGGTGTACAAAACAGTATCGAGTCCAATGGCTATACATGCAAGTTGGGTCGAGTAAACAGGAGCCCATAATGGGGCGGTGGGCTTAATTTGCAATACCTTGGGCCTACGACATAGTTGGGGATTATGTGGGTGGACTGGGCTGGATTACATATTGAATCGCGGACTGGGTATAGGGACTGCACCTTCTCGGCTGGTTATATCTTCTTTGTTGTGGACTTGTGTTGACTAAGCATGTGCTACATGATTGGTGTGTATGGATGACAGTTTCTAGTTGGGATAAGGTCATGTGGGGTAACTGTATACAAAGATCAAGTATTATAAAGAATGTCATGTTTTGTTATAGCACAACTCCTGATTTCGATTGGCATGTCGTTGTCTGTGATACTTGTACGATACGTGTGTAATGTGAATCGGAAGTGTAATGGATTTAGAACCACTGTACGCTAGGTGATTGCCTGAAAATATTAAGTTGATGCATTGCTTGATCACGACTTGAACTTTATTTGTGTTACTTGCGCAATAACGATGTAACCTGTGGATGAGAAGTGCATAAGTTACTTTTGTGTAAAAATATGTGATTTATGTGCAAGTGAGATTGATTGTGGTTGGTACTCATCTTAGGGCGTGTTTGGTCAACTGTTAATCAAGTAAATGATCTTACCGAGCAAAACCAAGGTGAGTTCACTACTTTTGAGCATGCGTCCCGGTGGTTGGGACAATCAGTGGGTATCCCGAGGAGGGATAAGTCTTTTGGGTAAAACTGGTATATTGGATAATATTCTCATTCTATCACTCTTAAGTCCCATCTTTTGTTACCGGGGAGGTAACGGGGTATTAGTTGGTAGTGCTACTTAGGTTTGGCACCCTTACACCGTACCGGGGAGGACGGTTGTGAACTAATGACCCAGTCGGGCCTAGTGCTTTGACAGGAGCACTAGGGAACGGGCAAAACATACATCAGGAGCCGTCTTGTTCAATATCGAGATATTATCAATATTACTTTTGCATTTGTTAATAAACTGGAATAAATACTTGGTAACAAACGTTTTCATAAATTGTGAACTCGCCAGCTTTGTCTGATACACTTGTTGCATGCTCGCAGGTCGTTAGGTATCTTGGATCTGGAAACTTGCTGTCTGGAGGAGTAGGAGTGGTCATGGGTCGACTGAAAGGACTCATGTGATTATCTGTTACTACTACACATTGGTTTTTGAACAATTTAACTATGGATTATTAATTTGCTTCCGCTAAACATGTTGGTTTACATTTAAACTTGTGATTGGTGTTTTCATTAATACTTGAGGATTTATTTTGAAACTTGTGTTTGGTTAATGTAATTAGTGGCTCGTTGTTGGTACGTCACATGCCTAACAGGGACACTCCCTAGGTGGTATTTTGGGGGTGTGACAGTTTATAGTGAACTTGGTTTTAAAACATTTTCATAAAACTAGACTATAATCGAACAGTTCCGAAATCGACCATGACACTCAGCTCCAGACTACAAGGTTCGTTTCTTGTTTACTATTTCATAGTATATCTAGTGTTTGCTTATGAATAACATCACACGTGAATGCACACTTAGCACTGCAGTATGAACTTCTATGTTACCAACCCATGTTACGTGTTTTAAGAGTGTGACTCTTCTTGAACTTTCATGATCTATGTTGTGGTGTCATCTGTCTTATTGCTCGAATTCGGGGAACCTTTTAGCGCGAGTTAAGAGTCACTAAGATAAGCATGCAAATTGCCTTATTATTATGGGTGCACACATAATAATAATGTGGGGTGCATGTGAGTCCTAGTGAGGCTTAACGAGTGTGAGAGGGGTTCCGCTCTGTTAATTGATGTTATGTTAGAACTCAGCAGTCTATAGGAGTTATAGCAGTGATTGTCTCCTACTCGGACATGATCTTTTCATCCCTTTCTGAATCCTTACGAATCTCGATGCTATCGAGTATCACCTGATCACACATCTGAACGCCTAGCGAACTGTGTAGAATCTTAGGTGCTAGTAGGAACGTCCTTGAGTTGGATGGCTCAGCGTCAAATGATTGGACTATACTTTCCTCACTTATCTTTGTTTGCTGGGACTTAGCGTTTTGACGCCTTAGATCCTGAAGTGCGATCACTTCTGTAACACTCTCGCGACATACCGTGTATTACTCAGTCAACTTGCAAGAACGATGGACAAGAGGGTAAACATAGTACCTTACCGACTTCAGCATTTGAACGACCCTAGTTACCGGCAACGAACAACAGCGATTTGACTCCAATCAAATCCTTAACCCAGCCAGCGACTCATGGGAGTCGACTCTTACGAACCAATCGGGACAAAATCGATGACGATTGACTGTAGAGCGGATTGTGTAACCGCCCGCACCATGAGTAGTGCCTTAGGACGTGGCACGGAATGTGAAAAGATGGACCTTGTTGGTGAAAGGACGCAGGACACCGCTACAGGCAACAATATTAGAGGCAACAGTCGCGGCACCATCAAGGTACTCGTGATCGTAGCTTACAGTATGGAAACGAAGGTGACCTCGACAAGGATTGACTGTGTTAAGTCAAGGTGATGACAACCAAGGGAACGACGGCAGTACTGGAAATTCTCGTGATGAAAACAACACTGGAAATGAAGCTCATGGAAGGACATTTAGTATTGGCATAGGCTATACCAGGCGTAATAGCAACACGATAGCTTGGATGGGTAGCTATTCGCTTCATCTCTGTTCTGTTTAACCCTAATGCTTCTTGAAACCGAACCTGTTGTGGAGTCGGCTGATGCAAGTCAATTGAAGCCTTATATGTTCGCTAGGATGCAAACTCGACCTTGGGGGACAGGTGTTCGACATCGACCTTCCTTCCACTACCCTGATGGTTGCAATACACTAGTTAGTGTGGATTGGTTATCCAGAGATCGCGCAGATACACCAGTGAGGAGAAAATTTTGTGTGGAGAATCGTTATTTGTTCTAAAGCGTCAGAGTGGTGCAAAGATTAGCGCCATTTCAGCTATGAAGTCAAGAAGTGTCTACGGAGGGATTACTTCGCTATACTAGCAACCGTTACTGATGTTAGGGCTAAGGAAACAGAGGATCGAGGATCCACCAATCATTCGTGATTCCTTTCGGTGTGCTACCCAAGGAATTATCGGGTTTACCTCCACAATTGTTAGGCGAAATCTCAGTCTGATCTTGCGCCAGAAGCAGCCCTGACTACACACACTCTTACCGTCTTGCACCATGAGGGTTGCAAGAGCTGTCTAATCAACTGCAGGAACTGTTGGACAAGAGTTTTGTCGGACCTAGCTTTTCACTCTGGGGAGCCCCGGTTATATCCGCGAAGATAAGCCTTTTCATATGTGTACTGATTTTCAAGAACTCAATAAGGTGACAGTTGAGAACCGTTTGCCACGACCATATATTGACAACCTGACGACCAGTTGCGGGGGTCGAGCTCCCATTCGAGGTTTGAATAACAAACGAGCTATTGTTGGAAGGTAGTCTAAGGGGAGAATGTGCCTGCAACGGCATACCAAGCGCAGTGCGGCCATTTCGATGTTGTATTCCAAGACTTTCAAGCTAATCATCACACCAGCAGTTGTATGGATCACATGAATCGACTATGCTTATTGACGACATGTTGAATCATTTCCAGGAGAAAGGAACATCATGGGCAGCTTTGTATCTTATTTGATCCTGAAGGAGGAGCCACACTGCGCGAATTCTTGATAAATGTAACTTCTGGATGCGAGGGATACCTTTTTGGTCATATAATCAACGAAGTGGGAATACATGTGGATCTCGCTAAGACCCGTTTTGGTTAGAAACTGATCGACACCAGAGATCCCTTTGAGGATGCAGCAATTTCTTGGTCTCACTAGATGCTATCGCAGATTCATCACAGGATTCTCAAAGATCACGCAGCTTAAATCTCTTTAGCATAGCAGGGTGTTGTGTTCGTGGAAGACAAAACAGGAGGACGTCCTTTCAGTTTTTGAACCTCAACTCTGCAATGCTCTGAGCATCGTCTTTACCCGAGGGTACGGGTGATCTAGTGGTATACCATGATGGTCTGAATCTGAGTACCAGTTACACGCTGATGCAACACGAGAAGGTGATGGTTTACGTGGTGGCATAACCAGAGGAATTGCACGACTCACAATCTGCAATAGAAGCCGTGGTCTTTGGATTTAAGTTGGAGGCATTACTTGGACGGTACCAGATGCACTGCTTAGACCGATCACAAGGGCCTCCCGTGTACTTGCGATTCAGAAAAGCTAACTCAGTTAATGGCATCGCTGGATGGAATTTTGGACGGTTACGACTGTGAAACTTGAATGTACACGATCTTTGCAGCTCACTATCGACTCTAACCTACCTGATCAGACTTGCTCTGACCAAACTACAGAACTGAAGATAGAGAAATTCCAAGTTGAACCCATGTGGGGCATGGGGAAGCAACCATGGCAGGTCGGACGGTACTCGCTACTTTATGGAACAAATATGGATTCTACTGTGCAGCAATCCGAGGGAACTTGTGTTGAGCGAAGCACACCAGCCTCGATATGCTAGTCATCTGGATTTGATGGAATATGTTAGGATCAGAGGATCTTGTACTGGTGACCGGGCATGAAGGCCCACTTAGCTATGTATGTGAATGATGTTTGACTTGTGGGAAAGTCAAGGAGAAGAATCAGCAACTAGAATCACACATATGGAAATGAGATAAGACTGCCATGGATTCTGTCACTACTCTACTCGCAACTCGAAACGGAAACAATATCACCTGGGTGATCGTTGATTGTCTCACGTTACCTGCACACTATCTCGCAATCAAGGAAACTGACGAGTCTTCACAGCTGTGAATGTTCCTCTGAGAGAGGCGGTTTTAGGCACGAGGTGCCAACTTCTGCTACCTTTGATTTTGAGTTATACCTGATTTTTGGCAGTCAATACACAACAACCTTGGCTTACATCAAGACATGAGCATTACTTATCACTGTAGGACAACCGAGCAGAGTAACGAACCATCCGGACACATGAAGACATGCTGCGAGCATGTGCGTGATCGACTTTAGTAAACATTTGGGAAGGACACTTATATTTGGGAGAGCTCTACTGCAGCTGTTACCATATTAGTATGCATATAGCTCTGTTTGACGGCATGGACAGTAACGCTAATCTCCTTGTTGGATTAAGGTGGGTGATGTCACACCCTGGCTTTGCGGAAGTGTGGTTAATTTGGTGTGACTTCTTAATACCATAGCTTAACCATAACAAAGCTATATGAAATAAAACCATGCAAGATCATCTATTTAATTAAGTTTTAAAAACCAAATACAACAACATTGTCTCAACGGAAACACATCCTAACGACATTGTTCAATGAACACAAACATCAATATGACATAAACACAGTTTAAGGACTGTGACTTGTCCAGGAAAGAGTCACATTCCCCAAACCCGGATGACCTCGTAACTAGTGCAGCGGGAAAACGTGTCATACCGCGCCAGATCCTTTAATTCCCTAAAATACATGTAAGTTGAAAAATCAACAATAATGTTGAGCGAGTTCATGTGTAGTGAGTATGTAAAACACTTGTAAGTATAAAAATCCCTGGTATGTAGCAAATAAGGAAAAAGAGATCACCAATGGTTTGCAAGGCCATTGATATGTGTGAAGTGCAAGTAGGAAGACTCAAACCTAGCGGATTTTGCGTTGGGCACAAAGTCACCCTGAGGTCCGTACTGTTGGACCTGGAGTTGGGCTCGCTACACCCAGATAGATCTACCGCTTACGTCCCTCGGTCCTACAATGAGGATTAATGGCCTCCAGTTCCCGCCTACCCACTCACATGATCTAAGTAGTAACCCTCCTTACGCTAACCATACCATGTATAAAGTACTCGTAATCATAGTAACATGTATTTCACCCCCGCAGTTTAGAAAACTGAAAACAGTTAAGAGAAAAGGGGGACATGAACTCACAGTGGTGCGTCTCTACCAAGTATGTCTCCTGATCAAGCAGCTGTGTGACGACCTACACGTACTAATTCTATTAGACGGACAGCCGTGCCTTAGTTTTATGGTTTAAGTTTTTGGGAAATAGTTAGACAACTATTTCGTGTTTACATTTAGTAAATACTTGTTAATCATTTTCCTTCCCAAGGATGGAGGATTTAATACATGTGTGTTCGAAATATATTATTAAGTCTCACTTAAAATATATTTTATTTCTAACTCCAAAATATAAATATTCTTCTCAAAAATATTATATTTTCTATTACATAAATTTTCCCAAAATAATACCTTGACAAAAATACGCGTTAAGTCCTATTTTCTTAAAATGCGTAAGTTACGTTTTAATGATCGAGTGGTAATAATAATTACCGGTGTAACTTATATATTTATCGTAGAGACGTTCGTATTATTTTGGATCCATTAACATTCGATAGTATTATTTTTACCCTAAAAATAATACTAGTATTTTCACAAAATAATCATAAACACATATCAAGTGACTTTATGAAAAATATATACTAAATATATATTTACCAAGTTTTATTTTGTGAAATCCCACCTCCGATGTTTTGTAAAAAAAGTCGTGGCGAAATCTATAATTTGAAAACAAGTCGAAAAGTATTTCTAACACTTATAATGAAAATATTTCTAAGTGTTAGGTTTTTGGAAAAATTTCGCCAGAGTTTCCCCTGTAACTGGAGGTGGCCACGCTTTTAAGCGTATCATTTTCTTTCATAAATCAAACCAACATTCTTTTCATTCAATCAAAACAATGTCCAAAACAACAAACTAGTAAATAAATATGTATATCGCATAAATTACATGAACTTGCGTTTTATCCAAGAATATAAAGTAAATTCCATTACTTTTAGTGGATCTTGAATAAATCAATCCGGTTTCGTAAAAACCCCGTTTTTAAAGAAATTCCATCTTTACAACTTCTTATCAATTTTTACAAAGATAGTTATTTTGTCGAAACTTAGTGCTACACAAGTGTTTACACACTTGTGTGTTCTAAAAATCATTCTTGCTCATGTAAAATCCATTTTTAGAAAAATATGGTTTCTTCGACACTCGGTCCTTTGAAAATACCGCTTGTAGATCCGTTGATCTACTAGTTTTAAACACTATTTCGTAAGTAAAATCATTTTTACACAAGTTCAAGTTTGATGTGTGGTAGAGTTTCATCACTTAACCCTTGTTACACTTAAACAAGCTTTATGTCATAATCCATGATCATGACCAATCCGGGTTAAACGATGATCTGAGCTACCACAACATAGATCGGGACTAAATAACCACACAAATCAAATACTACAAGATTTACACAACATTCAAGCTTTTGACCACCATTACTAGCATTTTTAGTAGACTTTTATGTATCAACTTGTATGTTTACGAGTTTTAGCCGTTACATAACATTTTAACCACTTCAAAATAGTTCGAGAGTGTGATTCAAGCAACTTACTACTAGCTCGAGGCTAGGGAAGAATCTAGACGCAAAATGAGTGGATAAAAGCAATAGAGTGAGGTCCTTCGCCTTCCGATTGCACCAAGCTTCCTTGTAGGTGATCCTTAACACTTGTGTGATCTTGGAATAGCTTGAACAAAAATCGAAAAATTGATGGGTTGTGCAGGGGTGTTCGGCCGTAGCTTCTTTTGAGAGAGAGAGAGTGTTTTTGTTGAGAGTTTAAGTGTGGGAAAGAATGTGTGTTAAGGTAGGAACTTATAGGCAAAGTTAGAGTTTATGGTCCAATGGTTCATATGTATGCAAGATATTAGGCAACTTGATTATTTAAATGACCATTAGTGCAAGGGTGTCCCCCCTAGGGGACGGTTTGGTTAAGGGGGGGGGGGGGTAATCCGGTTAGATTCCAACTAAACCTTAAGTATTAGTTAGTTAAGTGTGGAGGTTAACTCGGTTACTAGTGTGTAGTAAGTTGTGACGGGTGTTAGGGTATTCAGGGACCCTAACTGGCTCAGAAAAGAAAAACAGTGTTGATGACAATATTTTTATGTTCCGGGTAAAGTCCGGTTGTTCGGTTGGGTAAAGATCCGTTAAAGTGCTTAACAAAGCTTTAAAGTGTCGTTATTATTATTTTTAGTGACACAACTTATTCCTCCAAAGTGTCGGGAATATTTTCCTCATGTTTTGGCACTTTATTAGTTAGCCAAATGCTGAATTTTGTACTTAGAGTACGTTTTAGGCACATCCGGTCACTGTAATTTATTCCTAGTGACGCAGTTCTACAACCCTTATATCCCTACACTCACCACTAGTGTAGCAAACTATCTCAGGCTCTTACAGGCCTTAGAGGCAGTACCTGCCTGGTGCTAGTTATGACAGCACGTTTAATAGGTTATCTGTTCATTGTGCTACTGTGCTTTTGGTGCATCAAGGTTGTCACAAAGGTGCTGTAAGCAAAACATGGAGTGACAGCAAGTAAAGTATGATGCAAGTAAGTACATGTATCAGTATTCAAGTAGCAGTTTATCCACAAGTTCAAGCAAGCACAATAATTAAGCAGTAATTAATTATTAATTAAGTCGTACGGATACCTGGTTTAGTGAGGGTTGTCACAGGTGACAACCTAATCACAGATCCAGGACTTGTACTCGAAACTCTTAAAGATTGTTGGGATCAGAAATTGTTTGATGGCAACGCGTGACTGTCACGAAAGCTGACAAGCTTAGGAAACACTGGGAGTTCGTTGTAGGCGAACGTGTCATAATCGAAAGTCCCATCCTGGGAGGGTGCGATACGCTATAGACAACGTGGCAAGCTTAGTTTACTATGCATTGGGACATCCAGATCTCTGGAACGAATCGGTAACATGGCTCACAAACTTGAGTTAACTGACGAAATGGAATAACATTCACGATGATAATTATGCCTCGAAATAAGGCAGTGGTTGTCCGATGAAACACTTGTGATACCTTTACCAGAGTCTGAGGTTATCGGACCAGTTGTATTTATCAGGGAATCTATCGAAAACATGGGCCAAGAGGTCAAGGTTCGTTAGCATAAGTCATATGTCAATCGTGAGAGTTCGTTGAAACCCAAGACGTGGACCGGAGTTCACGTGGGAACGTAAAGATCTGTTACGCTCTAATATCCTTAATTGTTCAAGTGGTTGAACCAAATTTTGTGGTCATTGGCAAATTTCGGGACGAAATTCCCTTTCAAGTTGGGGATGATGTGGTACCCGGAAAAATCCACAGTCATCCTGATAAAACACCATGCTGCTTGGGAGCACTTGTCTGGGATTGCTTGTCAAATTTCGGGACGAAATTTCTTTCAAGTTGGGGATGATGTGACAACCCGAACTCTCAAGGTTTGTAACGTTTAATCTGATGATCTTTACTTCGCGTTTCTTTGGTAAACCTGTCAAATGCAATTCGGACAGAAG
>JARYGA010025045.1:0-23652 GCA_030545235.1 Helianthus tuberosus
AAAATCTGGCACTGAACCGTAACCAACCAACTAATCAGCTGAGACAGCCGTGTTGGGGAGATGGTTACCAAAACCCACCAGAGGTTCATCTGGCACTAGTTATGCCCCGTCCAAGGCAAAGAGATCCGAGATTTCCGGATCCAACCATTAGAGGAGTTGAAAGCCATTTTTGTCACACCCCGACCACGTAGAACATACAAAACGTGGCGGAAACGTCGGGGAGTGTTGTAACAGAATTAATTGTTTCAAATCCATGGCAATTAAAGTTTCGTTTTATTAATCAAACAAGAGAGTTACATTGTTTTAAATAGGAAACAGAGAGTATATAACAAAAATTAACTAGTTCTTGTCTCGTTTTAAGTCACTAAGGCACAGGTCCGCCTAAGTATGTCTTGATAAGTCCTATGCATCATCTCCTGAAAACACATGTGAAAATAGGTACGTCAGCATAAAAATTCCTGTGAGATACATAGGTTTTGTGAAAACAGAATCCATGACTTATGTTGGAGAAAAAGTTTAGTCATGAACCTTGTAATTTGCTTTGTCTTGTAAATCATTTGAAAAACGATAATATCAGATGATATGTATAAATAAGAGAATAATGTATGGTTAAATGAATAACCATGTAAAATGAGTTTGTATAAGATAAGTTGTTTGTAAATCAATGTCTTGTGAAAAGTATGTTATTTGTATAAAATGTTATATGTCTCAAATTGAAATGATTCAAATAACGCTACAATATGTGATACCATACAAACACTTATATATAGGAAGTACCAGCGGCGTATCCACCGTGCTTGTATCATATTACATACGCCTCGTTACTTAAATCACTTACTCACCAAACCATCAAGATGAAATGTTTAACAATTGTAGAAATGTTTATGTATAGTCAAATGTCTATTGTCAAATGTAAATCTTTTCAACAGATACAACTGGTTCACACGGTTCAATAGTTACAAACGGTTCATATAATCGAAGGGTTACGACGGTTCACATAGTCAAATGGTTACAACGGTTCAAAATGTAGTATAATGTGTTCATATGCTGGATGAGCATATGCAACAGAAATCTAATGTAAAACAATGTACTAAGTATGCACGTAATGGAAATACATAGCATAAGTGTAATGTAAAACAATGTACTAAGTATGCACACAATGGGCGTACATAGCATGAAATGTATTGTAAAGTGAGGTACTAAGTATGCTAAGTTAACATACAAAGCAGAAAAGTCATGTAAATCAATGTGCTAGCATGCTATCAGTCAACATACATAGCAGAAATGTAATGTAAATCATGTACTAATAGTGTACTAATGAACATAACAAGTATATGATGTGAAAACAGGAAAGCACGAAAGTAACAAGTAGGCGCATGTGTTTCACCCCAAAACAGTTAGGAAGATAGTAAAATAGGGGAACTATGTACTCACATGAGTTTGCTCAGAAGTCCTAAGATAACCACCAAGCAATGCTAGAGATCACGGAATCAAACGGCACCTAATATAGGTAACTATGTTAATAAACCGGACCTATATCGGAGGATCGGATAGAATGAGGGTTCGTAAACCAAACGAGTATGGAGACTCGTGTAATATGGTTTAACAAAGCCTACATTCTAAATGAAACCTAACATAAGTGCTTACGACCCATTACGACCCGTTTAGGTAGCTTATGCTACTTTAACGCGTCGTTCGCGTGAAACGCGTTCGGACCGCCTAACTAGTCCTATGACAAGTAACATATGCCTTAACATGTCTAATATTGTTGTCAAATCAGTTTAGATGTCAAAAGTTATGTTACATATGTTTAAAATGAATTTTGGCATCAAAGGGGTATTTTGGTAATTTACCTAAGGCATATAAACTACCTATCATACAACTACTTAAACGAAGCGACCATAAGGTATAACCTCGGAAGGTTATTCCTTATATACTATGGTCACCTAATGTGTTTGGTCGGATCCTAATGATCGACCAAATGGGTCGGGTTCAAAGGTATAAGCGATTTATTAGATCGCTTACCCTTACGACCCTAGACAACGTGGTAATCAGTAGGCATAGTCACAAGGGACTATAACCATCGTGATTACAATCACGTTGCGAAGTTCAAACGAACTTCGCATTGACCATAAACTGGTCAATGCAGAAAGTAAACAAAGTTTGACTTTCGGACTCGAAAAGCAATAAAAGAACGAAGGAACACTTACAAAGGGTCCCCGAATGCTAATCTTGATTCAAGTAGCTCAGGTATGAAACAAAGGTTTCAACTTAGAGCTTCTCAAATCAAATTCTTGTGAGGAATGAGTGAAAATGTGATGGGTATTTATAGATTTCGGTTCACCGTTAGGATCGTTTCTTGAAGAAGAGGGAATGATCTCGCCCGTACACTTGTCGGAATGTTGTGGTAACTCATATTGCTCCACCACAAGAGTTGGACACATGGAATTGGCCTTTGGAGGGTGTTTAAGGGCTGTTAACAGCTGAGAAAAACGATTTGCTGCATCTGGCCCCTGCTTGCGCACCGCAACACTCACATTGTTGAGGTGCGCAAGGACCTAGTTTGGTAGATTTACAGTTTTGGTCCATGTTGTGTTATAAGGTCATTTCCGACGCGTTTAAGGCCCGTTAACCCCATTTCAAAGCTCTAAAATGAATTTAAAGTATAGGGAACTTAAAATGTGCTCAAAAATATCTCGGATGTCGGTTCGTTTGGCCGTACGATTGCGTTGTTCGGTTAATTACGACGAAATGCGCGTAAGCGCGAAAAACGATCCAAATGACGCGACAAATGGATTTTTCTTATGCCAAACACTAAAATAAAATATTTTAGTGCTCACATAAATTTTTGGATGTCCGGACGTATTCAGAACGTAAGTTATGCGCGAAAGTGCAAACTTGTGCACTTTTTGACGCTTTTAGTCCCTGAATGGCCCAAAAGTTTATTTTAGCACACCGAACCCCTCAAAGCTTATTTCTAAGTTATGTAAAGGTTATTTAAGGTATGTTAAGCCTATTTCACTATTCTGGAGTGTTCGTTGCATTAAACTGGTTATATTTACGCATCAGTACGCGTATAACCTTCTAGAAAGCGATTTAGAGCTTGAAATCGAACAAGAGTTGATATGTGCAAACGATACACATATTTTTACAAATCCCAAGTATGAAATACAATATTTCATTGGTTTGGAATTTGTTGGATGGTTGAAGTGACACAGGTGTCACAGTCTCCCCTACTTTAGGAAATTTCGTCCCGAAATTTATTCGTAGGAGTCTATCTGTGACTTTGTGTCAAATAACCACCAGAGATATGAAAGGCATAATCCTGACATTTCCTTAGCGGACATTCTTCAGAAACGAAAATGAACAGAATGAGTCATTTTCCACCATTTCTTCAGAAACGAAAATGAACGGAATGAGTCATTTTCCACGATTTGTTCAGGAACGAAAATGAACGGAATGAGTCATTTTCCATGATTTCTTCAGGAACGAAAATGAACGGAATGAGTCATTTTCCACGATTTCTTCAGGAATGAAAATGAACGGAATGAGTCATTTTCCACGATTTCTTCAGGAACGAAAATGAACGGAATGAGTCATTTTCTACAATTTCTTCAGGAATGAAAATGAACGGAATGAGTCATTTTCCACAATTTCTTCAGAAATGAAAATGAACGGGATGAGTCATTTTCCATAATTTCTTCAGAAACGAAAATGAACGGGATGAGTCATTTCTAGACACACGACCAAACTTGTTGTGGTTTCTGTGCACTTAATTTCATAATTATGTATGCATCCATAATTACGCAATTCCTTGCACAGTCCGCACAATTTGTTTGTAATGTGAAGGGGAGGAAAAATCAAACCTGTGATGAGTGTGACTAGACTACCACAAGGTCCTTTTAATTAGATCGACAAATGATCCTTTTAATTAGGCCACCAAGGAGTCCTTTCAGCTATCTCATCACATGATATTCCTAACCAGATTTTTGGATCAATCTGTTTAACTAGACAACTCAAGGGGTCTAATTATGGAATAGTACAATATAATCCAAGGGTCTTTACTATTACGTAAAAGCCCATTGAGGATTTAATATAACAAAACTTGGATTACACCAAAAACATAAAAGGGAACACATAAGCACATAATCACATAGTTGCTTAACTCAGTTATTAATTTGTTATTAACTTGTTAGTGATTGAATATGGATATTCAAAGTACACCAGGAAACCAGTCACTGGACTTCAATGTCCTCTGGGATCTATCTGAAAAGATAGGATGATCTCCCAAAAATTCGATTTTGTTTTCAAAGAAACGCAATATTCGAATTAAGGAACACAACAATTTTAGGATTTACGAAAATATCCTTAAGTACCCTTATTAAGGATTTATAGTGGTACTTTAGGTATTCGTCCAGTGTTGTAACTTGCGCCTTGTACTTCGTTTCCTTGGGAGAAACGGGTACTTAGGAATTTTGAGGGCAACGCAAGAGATCATAAAATAGAAAAATCTTGGGGGGTAGTTTGCTTTTCAAGGAATACGATTCCTTAATTGTCGGTATTGTAAGGGATATGTTCTTTATACATACAACCTCATAAATACATTGCAATGTAAATAAAAGATTTATTTATAAACAATGATAACAATTGTTTCATGGACCTTGACAACAAAAGAAAATAATACATAAGACGTAATTATTTCTAAAGGGTGTTGTCTTCTAGTCGGTCAGATGCTCATCCCTGTGCTGGATTAGCATTAGCAAGCTTTGGGCAATTTCTTCGGAAATGACCCATCTCGCCACAATTGTAGCAAGAACCTGGTGGAAAGCGAGCTTGAGCAGGATTGTTGTCAGCTTGATTAGGTGCAACTGCTGCTACGCAAACTTTTGCTGTATGACCTTTACGTCCACAAATTTGGCATTCGCGGCACTTCACACTAGCATGATGATGAAGGTTACATTGGTTGCACAAGGGTGAAGTTCCATTGTATGGCTTCCTAGCAGGGGGTTGAGCTGGTTGGTTGGGGACGGCTTGATCATTGTGAGTAACCATGGCGAAGTTCTGAGAAGCCTTTCGCTTCTTTGACTTCTTAGGGGATCCAGTCTATTCATCCATGGTCTTTGATTCCTCGATTGGTTTCGATTCCTCGACCGGTTTCTTGTCACCCTTTCGGAAAAGCTTACGTTTCCTGATCTGAGATTCAGTCAAGGTTGCAGCTAGCTCAATGGCCTGCCTAACCATAGTGGGGTTACTACCAGTAACAATGTCCTGAACTGAGTCAGGGAGACCATCAATGTATGTTTCGATCGCCTTATCCAAAGGCGTAACCATGGTAGGACACAACAGGCTCAACTCCTCATATCGATCAGTGTAGGCTCGATGTTCACCGCTGTCTTGCTTAAGATCGTCGAATTCCCTTTCCAAGGCCCTGATCTCGTGACGAGGACAGAATTCCTTCATCATCAGTGCTCTAAGTTCTTCCCACGTTTGAGCCAGTGCCACTTCGGCACCCCTATCTCTCACCACACCGTTCCACCACGTCAAAGCTCGTTTCTCAAAGACACTAGATGCGAAATCTACCTTTCGCTCATTTGGACATTGAACATGCCTGAAGGTGCTCTCTAGACTCTCGAACCATTGCAGAAGTGCAGTCGCTCCTTGAGACCCAGAAAACTTTGATGGCTTAGCTGAGTTGAACGTCTTGAAGTTGCAGAGGGCATTATTGTTGTTGAGAGCTTGGTGACATTGAGCAACGATGTTCGGGATTGCAGCAGTCATTTGCTGTGTAATGACAGCTGCCAGCTCTTCAATAGATACCGGATTTTCGCGTCGAGGAGGCATTCTAAAAAAAAGGGAAATAAGAGAGAAAACAAATGAAATGGCATTGGGTAAGAATAGGATGTTACAAATACCGACCAAAATCATGGGTGATGGTCTTTTGTTTGAACCACGAAGCAAACAAACGACACACAAAGGCTGAATCAAAGCAATTAGATCCTCATAATGTATCGCGAAGACATGCTCGCCTATAAGTGGACACTCACCCCAAGAGTTCCCAGGTAAGAGTGACTGGTCCGATTATGTGGATTTGTACAAACACTCTAGCCTTAGACAGAAAACTCAGGGTACAGGCATTCAGTATTCCAGTTTGCACGTGTTCACACTATTTAGGACCCAAAACTTTGACGAGATTTTGAAAACTCAAAGGGGTTCAAAACCTTATAACAGAGGGTTCAAAACCTTACAATAGAGGGTTCAAAACCTAGTAATCAATCATCCTAGAACAGATGATTAATTTTCAAAGCGGTTTTGAAATTTATGTTCTTGTTGTGGTCGTCGCCTAAGGATAGGTGACGGTATTGTTTTATGACTAAACACAAGTAAACTCGCGTTAGGGTCCTAGGAAGGTTATAGACTGGGTCAAAGTATTACTAATAACCTAATTCCCTATAACCATTGGCTCTGATACCAACTTTTCTGTCACACCCCGACCACGTAGAACATACAAAACGTGGCGGAAACGTCGGGGAGTGTTGTAACAGAATTAATTGTTTCAAATCCATGGCAATTAAAGTTTCGTTTTATTAATCAAACAAGAGAGTTACATTGTTTTAAACAGGAAACAAAGAGTATATAACAAAAATTAACTAGTTCTTGTCTCGTTTTAAGTCACTAAGGCACAGGTCCGCCTAAGTATGTCTTGATAAGTCCTATGCATCATCTCCTGAAAACACATGTGAAAATAGGTACGTCAGCATAAAAATGCCTGTGAGATACATAGGTTTTGTGAAAACAGAATCCATGACTTATGTTTGAGAAAAAGTTTAGTCATGAACCTTGTAATTTGCTTTGTCTTGTAAATCATTTGAAAAACGATAATATCAGATGATATGTATAAATAAGAGAATAATGTATGGTTAAATGAATAACCATGTAAAATGAGTTTGTATAAGATAAGTTGTTTGTAAATCAATGTCTTGTGAAAAGTATGTTATTTGTATAAAATGTTATATGTCTCAAATTGAAATGATTCAAATAACGCTACAATATGTGATACCATACAAACACTTATATATAGGAAGTACCAGCGGCGTATCCACCGTGCTTGTATCATATTACATACGCCTCGTTACTTAAATCACTTACTCACCAAACCATCAAGATGAAATGTTTAACAATTGTAGAAATGCTTATGTATAGTCAAATGTCTATTGTCAAATGTAAATCATGTCAACAGATACAACTGGTTCACATGGTTCAATAGTTACAAACGGTTCATATAATCGAAGGGTTACGACGGTTCACATAGTCAAATGGTTACAACGGTTCAAAATGTAGTATAATGTGTTCATATGCTGGATGAGCATATGCAACAGAAATCTAATGTAAAACAATGTACTAAGTATGCACGTAATGGAAATACATAGCATAAGTGTAATGTAAAACAATGTACTAAGTATGCACACAATGGGCGTACATAGCATGAAATGTATTGTAAAGTGATGTACTAAGTATGCTAAGTTAACATACAAAGCAGAAAAGTCATGTAAATCAATGTGCTAGCATGCTATCAGTCAACATACATAGCAGAAATGTAATGTAAATCATGTACTAATAGTGTATTAATGAACATAACAAGTATATGATGTGAAAACAGGAAAGCACGAAAGTAACAAGTAGGCACATGTGTTTCACCCCAAAACAGTTTGGAAAATAGTAAAATAGGGGAACTATGTACTCACATGAGATTGCTCAGAAGTCCTAAGATAACCACCAAGCAATGCTAGAGATCACGGAATCAAACGGCACCTAATATAGGTAACTATGTTAATAAACCGGACCTATATCGGAGGATCGGATAGAATGAGGGTTCGTAAACCAAACGAGTATGGATACTCGTGTAATATGGTTTAACAAAGCCTACATACTAAATGAAACCTAACATAAGTGCTTACGACCCATTACGACCCGTTTAGGTAGCTTATGCTACTTTAACGCGTCGTTCGCGTGAAACGCGTTCGGACCGCCTAACTAGTCCTATGACAAGTAACATATGCCTTAACATGTCTAATATTGTTGTCAAATCAGTTTAGATGTCAAAAGTTATGTTACATATGTTTAAAATGAATTTTGGCATCAAAGGGGTATTTTGGTAATTTACCTAAGGCATATAAACTACCTATCATACAACTACTTAAACGAAGCGACCATAAGGTATAACCTCGGAAGGTTATTCCCTATATACTATGGTCACCTAATGTGTTTGGTCGGATCCTAATGATCGACCAAATGGGTCGGGTTCGAAGGTATAAGCGATTTATTAGATCGCTTACCCTTACGACCCTAGACAACGTGGTAATCAGTAGGCATAGTCACAAGGGACTATAACCATCGTGATTACAATCACGTTGCGAAGTTCAAACGAACTTCGCATTGACCATAAACTGGTCAATGCAGAAAGTCAAACAAAGTTTGACTTTCGGACTCGAAAAGCAATAAAAGAACGAAGGAACACTTACAAAGGGTCCCCGAATGCTAATCTTGATTCAAGTAGCTCAGGTATGAAACAAAGGTTTCAACTTAGAGCTTCTCAAATCAGATTCTTGTGAGGAATGAGTGAAAATGTGATGGGTATTTATAGATTTCGGTTCACCGTTAGGATCGTTTCTTGGAGAAGAGGGAATGATCTCGCCCGTACACTTGTCGGAATGTTGTGGTAACTCATATTGCTCCACCACAAGAGTTGGACACATGGCATTGGCCTTTGGAGGGTGTTTAAGGGCTGTTAACAGCTGAGAAAAACGATTTGCTGCATCTGGCCCCTGCTTGCGCACCGCAACACTCACATTGTTGAGGTGCGCAAGGACCTAGTTTGGCAGATTTATAGTTTTGGTCCCTGTTGTGTTATAAGGTCATTTCCGACGCGTTTAAGGCCCGTTAACCCCATTTCAAAGCTCTAAAATGAAGTTAAAGTATAGGGAACTTAAAATGTGCTCAAAAATATCTCGGATGTCGGTTCGTTTGGCCGTACGATTGCGTTGTTCGGTTAATTACGACGGAATGCGCATAAGCGCGAAAAACGATCCAAATGACGCGACGAATGGATTTTTCTTATGCCAAACACTAAAATAAAATATTTTAGTGCTCACATAAATTTTTGGATGTCCGGATGTATTCAGAACGTAAGTTATGCGCGAAAGTGCAAACTTGTGCACTTTTTGACGATTTTAGTCCCTGAATGGCCCAAAAGTTTATTTTAGCACACCGAACCCCTCAAAGCTTATTTCTAAGTTATGTAAAGGTTATTTAAGGTATGTTAAGCCTATTTCACTATTCCGGAGTGTTCGTTGCATTAAACTGGCTATATTTACGCATCAGCGCGCGTATAACCTTCTAGAAAGCGATTTAGAGCTTGAAATCGAACAAGAGTTGATATGTGCAAACGATACACATATTTTTACAAATCCCAAGTATGAAATACAATATTTCATTGGTTTGGCATTTGTTGGATGGTTGAAGTGACACAGGTGTCACAATTTTCGACCGCAAATTGCGGAACATTCCTCCCTGATTGTAATGCCGGTACTAAATGGGGACCGTTCTTTAGAAGCAAAACCGTACATTCTGAACATGCTTCCTACCTTTAACGGGAATGGTATTGAGGATCCATATGCACATATTGCGGATTTTTAGGCGGTATATAGTATGATTTGTGGACACGGGTTCACACCAGATCAGGTGAAGTTGGTGTTATTTCAGTTCTCACTAAAGGATGATTCTAGAGATTGGTTCACGTCTTTGCCTTATGCTAGTATTCACACTTGGCAGGAGTTGCAAAAACAATTTTTAGAGGAATATTATACTCCGTAAAGAACCAAATCGGGTAGAGCGGCTATTAGGGAATTTCAACAAATGCCAGGTGAACTGCTTTATGAGTCGTGGAAGCGGTTCAACAAACTAATCCGAAATTTTCCTCACCACGGTATCCAAAGATGGGAATTGATCACCGCGTTTCATGATGGGATTTCCAACAATGATCGGAGAGATATTAAAGCCGTGACTGGAGGTACGTTTTTACGAAACCATGTTGATATTGATTGGGATTATTTGGAAATCATGGCAGCGGATTCAAAGAGGCAACCACAGTTGGACAGAAATAAGAAGTATCCGGTTATGGCACCAACTAGCACAGGTGCCACCAATGCTAGAGTTGCTCAATTGGAACAAGAAAAGGAAGCATTGGATCAGCAATTAACAAAGTTTAAAGGCATTGGAGGATGAGACGCCTTGCATGCGGCTCAAGTTTTTCCGATTTATGATTCGTGTGGCGAGTTGGGCCACACCATGGATGAGTTTCCGGGTCAATTTGTTACGGCTGAGGAGGACGTGAACATGGTGTCTGGAGAGCAAAAGAATTATGATATGAACTCAAACACATATCACCCAGGTTTGCGTAATCATCCTAATTTTTGGTACAGTAATACTACTAATCAATTGAATCCAAATTTTCAGGTACCAAATCAAGGAAGCCATCAATACCAGAATCGGCAGTCTAGTTATAATCAGAATTACAATCAAGGAAGTTACAACCAGGGAAGTTAAAAAAACTATCAGCAAAATCAGGATCAAGGAAAATCAAGCGGTTCAGCTGAAGGGTCCAATAATGAAATCTTGGAAATTTTGAAACAAAACAGAAAGGATCAAGAAGTGCAGTCTAAGGCTTACCAAGCTCTAGAAAAACAAGTTGCTCAATTAGCAGCCGATGTGGCTCAAGTAAGGAAGGATTCGGGCAAGCTACTGAGTGATACCACGAAGAATCCTCAACAACATGCAAGAGTTAACTCGGTAAGTACCATTCCTAAATCTGAATTTGTTGATAACTTCTTAGCCTCTTCGTCTCGAATAGTTGCAGGTGTAATAGAGGGAAGTGATGAAGGAGAGGAAAGTGAGGAAGGAGCACCCCTTGTTCCCGTTAAAGTAGGAAAGCTGAAGATCCATCGAGCTTTATTGGACTATGGAGAAAGTATGAGTATTCTTCCTGGAAGTTTATATGACCAATATGAGTTTGGTCCTTTTCATGCTATGGAGAGTAAGGTAGTGTTGGCGGATGACACTTGGAAACAATCTCATGGGGTTGTGAAGGATGTGATGATCCAGTTGGGGGAGTTCTTTTACCTGGTGGATTTCATGGTGCTGGACTATGCACCTACGAGGACGAATGAGCAACAAAAAGGTAATTCTGGGTTGCCCACTCTTGCATACTGCCAATGCTCAAATCGACTGCCAAGATGGATTAATCACTATTAGCTCTGAAAATAGTAAGTTAGTTTTAATGTCTTCTCAAAATCTATTACTTATGATGTTATTGATGATTTGTGTGAAGCAATTGCTACTAATGAGTTTGTTCCTTCAAACACTCCACACGTGTATGAGGGAATGGAGTTAAGTTATGCAGGTCTGCGGTTGAGAAGAAGAGAGAGCCGGTGAAGAAGGTGAATGGGTGGAAGAGAGAAAAGGCGGGCAAACCACCCGATGGTGGAAACGCATGGGGCAATGAAGCTAATTTTGACCCTAAAGGGTGTGCACTTGAAAACCGACCGAACTATTGGAAGCCAAGCTATTAGAGAAGTTTGGAGGTAAGCATGCTTTTGAACCACCTTGAGCACCAAAGGTACGGTCTGGCAGAAGACCCATAAACTTAGCGCTCTCAGGAGGCAGGCCGAGGATGTAGAGTAGTGTATTTTTGTTTTGTTTGGTTTTGTTTTGTTTTGCGTGTGTGTTCTTGCACTCTATCAAGTATTAATAATCCCCAAGGATGTGGCTACCCAAGTGTGGGGATGTTTAGTGAAACCCAAAATTGAATCAGAACTGTCCATACTCAATCTCCATTTGGATGGGGATGAGTTGAACACCACTTGTAGAGAGCAAATCGAGTCTTTGCTAAATGTGGCCGCGAATGAAATGTTATACGGTCGCTGTGGAACACGACTTATGAGGATTCTACCGCTTTAAATCAGGGGGGTCTGTTCCATTTTTGTTATTGTTGTATTTTTATTTTTTATTTTTTTTTATTATTTTTGGGTTTTTTACATATTCCGCCCCCCCCCCCCCCCTAAGCCGCTTTATTACGTATTTCCCCAAACAAAAAGAACAATTACATATTTCCCCTCCCTAACCCATATATATTACATATTTCCCCTTTTCATTAAAATAACTCTTATTTATGACTATTTTACCCTTAATGAACTATTAAATGAATATTTACATATTTCCCCTTTCTAATATCATCAATCAATTACATATTTACTCAATTTATGTAGTATTCCTCAATTCTTCTACTTGTTACTCTTGTCAAACAATACAAACAAAACCATAATACTCATAATAAAAAAAAACACAAACTTTTATTAAAATGTAATCCTTACTTGTTCATAATCAATTCTGCTAAAAAAACATAAAGTTTCATAAAATTTAAGAAGTACAAATACGATACCAAAAATTCAAAATCAATCACTCAACTTTGACTAATTACTTTCACGTTTTTGTACTATTTCCTCGTCTCTTTTTACTTGTTAAGGCCTGAACATATTATAATCATTATGCGGAACCGGTATGGAATCCACCATCGACATGTTATAATACACATCCATAATTTAAAAGACAACACACAGTAAGTGATACTCTGCAGTTTGGACCATTCAATAACAAAATACATACAAATATGTGTGTTGTTCCAATACATATACCCAATGACAAGATATTAAATAATTATTTAATATACACTTTTGTTGTACGATTGTTCCAATATATTTCTCGATTATGAATACTAAATAAATATAAGTTATGGACTTTTGTTGTACGCTTTCTTTTAATAATTAGAGTTATTATTCAAGTAGACATAATCTAATATGCAATAATTGGTTTCTGATGGTCTGCAGTTTGGATATAGACATAGTTTGGGACTTTAGTCGATTGAATGTATTGTGCACATAAAACTTGATTGAATATGTACTGATTAACATAAAATTTGATTGACTATGTACAATAAAACTCGATTGATATAAATACCTAGAACAAATTGATGAAACGAACCGATGAAAAGAACGCCGGATTTGGCTGCGTCGTCAGTACCGAAGGCAGAAGATACGATGAAACGAACGCCGGATTTGGCTGCAGAAGGTCGATGGTCTGGTGTATGGCTTTGTTGTATCGTACGTATACTAGAGGAAGATGAAGCCAACTGATGGATAATGGGTTTTCACAAGGGTAATTGGGTAATTTCTTAAAAAAGAGGGAAATATGTAAATTTTTTTTATTTGGGGAAATACGTAATAAGGTGGTTTAGGAGGGGGAAATATGTAAAAATCCCTTTATTTTTTTAGTAGGTAGTTTCTCCCTCCATTGTGGACAATGCAGAATTTAAGTGTGGGGAGGGGAAACTAGTGTCTAGTTTGTGTCTTAGTCAGTTTTTAGTCATTAAAAAAATTGAAAAAAATTAAAATAAAGTTGCAAAAGGTTGAAATTTTTGAAATATCCCGTGAAAATTTTGCAACAAAATGGAAGATGATAAGTATAATTAGATCGTTGGCTTTCGATTACTATATATATATATATATTGTTTTGGTCAAAAATTACCGAAGCAATTAAGTGATCAAATTAGTTAAGTGAGGTAGTGTGTTAGAAATGTGCGTTGTAAATATGCTAGTTAAGTTATTTGCAAAAACAGTTTCAGGATATAGAGCTGTATCTATGATCAAACAATGAGCAAAAATATAAAAGGTGACCCGAGATATACGAGGAAAGCCCTTGATCAATCTAGATCGCCGGCACAAAACCTCGGGAGCTAACAATCGCAGCTGCCTTGTTCTTCTATTACTTCAAATATCAGGATACAGTGCAGGATATGATGCGGATCAACTAAGTGTTACAACGTAATTCGAGTACAAGTGTTTGAGTGTAGTGATTGTTTGCAACTGGAGAGTAAAAGTGTGCGTAGGAGTGAGTGCCTTAATCTGATCCGATCAACCTATTTATAGTAAAAGAAAACTAACTAAATATCCTATTATTCCGGGATTCGGCGGATATTCCCCAAATGAACTTGCAGTCCTGGTCTTTCGGGTTCAACGTCTTCAAACTAACTGATTTGCCCGGGTCTTGAGGGGAAGAAGTCTTCTTGAACGTTGGAGATTTGCACCTCCTAATCTGCATGTGGTTAAATCAGTTAATACCAGGATATCATACCAGGATGTTACCAATATCCTGATCCGGTATCCTGATCACAAATAAACAATCAAAGCCAGAATATTAGTCAGGATATATGTTCAGAAAATGGCCCATAACAATTGTCCCCAAAATATATCTGTTGGTATACCAATCCAACGGATATATTTTAAAACTTTATCTCGTAAACCGAGGTAATTAAAACGAAATGACGGTCAAGATAGCACTATGTAACTTCCAACGCGCTTTTCACTCGATGGATATCGATTACGCCCCTATATATTCTCTCTTCTTGTTTGAGAACCAGATATCATCAACAGAATCTCCAGGTAATCACTCATCCCTTCCTCATTTTCTGTTAATTTTATTCTTCCTCTAATGGCTACTAGAGTCCACTCTCAAACCGGTGAATCGTCGGACTCCTTCGTTCAGCAAAATCTTCTCAAAAATCCCGAGAAGGAGATCTGTGCTTTTGATAACGCAGACATTGCGGCGTTGAGAGCCTCTGACGCGTTCCCCGATGGCACGGTTTTCAGACCATTTGATTGATCAATTCGATCAGATGTTTCTTCTGCCGATTGGGTCTGTTTTCGGGCATACCCTTTCTCGCTAGGTCTTCGGTATCCATTTCCTGAGTTCATGATGCAATTCTTCCGAACTACTGGTATTTCCTTTGCCCAAACCATGTCCATGGTTTGGAGAGTATTGATCGTGCTCAACCAAATCAAAAACCTTCACTGTCCCGACCTCTTCATCGAAGATATGCCGACTGCTTACCGCCTCCGATCACACGGTTCCAGTCGGTTCTTGCTCTTTTCAACTTCCAGCAAACCCCTTATACTTAAGGCCACCAAAAACGAGGATGGATGGCAACGCAAGTTCTTCTTCGTCAAACGAGACTCCATCTACGAGGGTGCTAGTCTTCCGGTGGAGTGGTTAACCACCGGTAGGATCATGAATATCCCCAGATACTTCTAGACTTTTATCCTGTGCTAATATCTTCTTATTTGATCTTTTTGCAGTGAACTTTAAGGAAGTAGCTCCCCTACTACGGAATCCGAAAAAAAAGAATCGAAGCAGTTTACCAGTTGCCGGCAAGTGACAGGAGTTTTACCACACACATCCCAAGTTCTAGTCAATATTCATCATCTGAAATGTCTGGTAAGAGTTACTTCGTAAATGACTGATTAGCGTAATATAATGAAGAGTAATAAGGATGTAGGACTTTTCCCTTTATGCAGCACCAGCCAAGATCCCTGAGGTTTTCGACCTTGATGAGCTGGATAGTTATTCCGATCACATCCAGGTCAAGAAGGAGCCCAGCCCCAAGGCCACGGCCTCATCCAAGCCCAGCAGCTCCAAGGCCATCATCATTCCCAAGCCTTCGCCAGCTACTAAGCCCCGGAGTTCAAGTTCTCGCAAAAGGAAAGAGACTGACTCACCTACCATCTCTGATACGTTCCCCTTTGAGAATTACGGGTTCATTGAGGCAAGCGGATTCATGACTTCTTTTCTCAACCAGGTTAGTATCCTCGAGCTATATCCTGCATCATATGCTAGTTACAAATGTTTATTAAGACTAATACCTGTTTTCTTGTTTTGCAGGGTCTCGAATGTCTGGTTCATTTATACCAGGAATCCTGTGGGCTCAATAAGACGCTCGAGTCCAAGTTGAAGAAAGCCGAGGTCACCATCTCCGACTAGGGCATGATTGCAGCCGCCAAATCTCAGTATTATGAGGATAAGTTTAAGGCTATGACTCAAGAACACCAGGCCGCCCTCAACAAAGCCGCTCTTGAGGCCCAAGCCGATCTTGACGCTGCCCATTCTCAACATCAACGGGATATGATCAGCTACCGGGAAGGCCTTAAAAGTTCTGTCGTTATTTCCCTTCTCCAGGCCAGGCTAAAGATGGCCCACGAAGCCAAGGCACTGGGCTTCGAATGCCCTTCTTGGGATGTCAATGCCTGGGAGACAAAGCTAAGGAGTCTCGGCAGCAATCTTGTTAAACCTGCAGTTGAAGGGCCTTCAAAGGCGGTTGAAAAACCAACTGGTGCTGAGAGGGATGTTCAAACTGATCCTGAAACGAATGCTGTCGAAAATGCCATGAACGAAGAGGGCGCTGCCTCCTAAATCCTATTCCCTTTAAATTTGAGAGTTACATTTGTTTGAACAATTTTATTTTTTGTCCTTTGAACAATTTGATAACCAAAGGTGGATGGGTCCTAGGTTTTAGGACGAAGCCTTTGGTTATCGACTAGTATCGCTTATTTACCACCATCTTTTAGCTTATTCGTTGTTGCCTTTTAATTTTTTGTCATGCATTACTTAGTTTAAATTTTAGCTTTGCATAATTAGTGTAATTACTTTTTTGAGAATATCCTGATCAATATACTCAGCGGTACCCTACGAAGACTTTCGTCAAGTAGGACTCCTCAAAATTCAAACAATTTAGGCAAAGTCCTTAAAGAGTAAAAGATAGTTTATCTTTCAAAATCCGTTTTGATAACACTTGTTTAATCAGAGTACTCATTTTCAACCCAAATATCCTGAAACATATCCCAAAAACACATTTTCGGAACATATCCTAAAGATATATCCTGATCAGGATATTTGAGCCTTAAACACAGTTTCAAAAGTTTAAACAACTTATGTAAGGTTCACAAAGGAAAGATTATACCAGGAATAGAGTGTAACCCTAGTATCGAACTTCAACCCTTTTGCAACTTCTTCCACTAAGATGTCCCCAGTCCGGGATACTTAGTACACTAGGTTCAAATTTGATTCTTCGAGCCTTACACAATCGCCTTAGGAGGAATGTCCCCTGTGCATAAAGTTTTCGAACACTTAGAAATTTTTTTGAATTCAAATTCTAACTGTTTGGACAGTTCTTTGTGTTACTGGGGTAAAACCCAAAAACATACTAGAGATAAATCCTTAGTATCCTGGGGAAAATCTCATATTTTCATGTGCTACAGGCGGGAGTGTATAAACTCCAAGACTTAGAAAGGTGATAACCTCTAATCCTTAGAGAGTATGAAAATACCCTTTCGTGAGAGAGGGTGATCAATCCTCATATACCTTTAGGATCCAGGATATAGCCAACAATAACAAAATTGTCAGCCACTTTTACATGGACTGGTCCCGCTATCTTGAACTATCCCTGGATAACTTGCGCTCCAGGCGGGGTGTTTAAACCCAATTCGAGAGAAAGGTGAATACCTTTAAACCTGTGAAGGGATCAGGATCCCTTAAACGTGAGAGAGGGGGCCAATCCTCTAATCTTTTGAAGTATCCTGAGAGTGTATCCTCGAGCTATATCCCGAAGCATATACTGCAAAACAATTGTAAGCTAGGGTGGGTGTTAGCCTGGCTAACACCCCTCTGATGCTTAAGTCAGTAATGGGTTCAAAACAATAAATAACATTAAAATTTAATAAAAGAGATAGAATCCATACCATCCTGAGTTAGAATTTAAATTCCAAACTCACTTGAAATAGAACTTTAGATGTATAGCATTCCAGGATCTTGGTAGTATATCCCCCTCCATATTCTTGAGTCGGTATGCTCCTTTTCCTGATTCTGATTCAATCTCATAGGGTCCTTCCCATTTTGGAGCCAACTTTCCATTAGCAGGATTAGTAGTATTCTGGAAAACCTTTTCTCAATACCCAATCTCTGACCTGGAACCTTCTAGTCCTTATATTCTTGTTATATGCTTTAGATATCCTCTGTTGATATGCTGCCATCCTTAGCCTTGCTGCGTCTCTTGTCTCATCAACAGTATCCAATTCTTCGCATAGGACCTCAGGATTCTGCTCAGGATCCCGGAGGTTGGATCTTGCTGTAGGTATTACCATTTCTGTCGGGATCACCGCTTCTGCTCCAAATACCAAGGAAAACGGGGTTTGGCCAGTTGCATTTTTCACCGTCGTCCTATCAGCCCACAAAACAAAGGGTAGTTCTTCTGCCCATCTTCCTTTTTTAGCTCCTAGTCTCTTTTTCAGGTTGTTGACAATTATCTTGTTTGAGGATTCTGCTTGTCCATTGAGGATGTACCGGTGTGGATGTAATCATCTTGATTCCCCAACTCTTACAAAAGTCAGTAGTCCTCTTACTTATAAACTGAGATCCATTGTCACAAATTATCTCAGCTGGTACTCCGAACCTAGTCAGGATATTCCTTTTTATGAAGGATACCACTTCTTGATCTCTAACTTGAACGAATGCTTCAGCTTCGACCCACTTAGAGAAATAATCGGTCATTGCCAGCATAAAGACCTTTCCTCCTGGAACCTTTGGCAATTTTCCTACTATATCCATTCCCCACTTCATGAATGGCCAAGGGTAAGCTATGGGATAAAGTGGCTCGGCCGGTTGATGTAATATATTACTGTGTCTTTGACATGCATCACATCGTCGAGCATATTCTGCAGCATCTTTTCTCATCGTCGGCCAATAATATCCTGTTCTTAATGCCTTTGAGAACAACGACCTGCCCCCAGTATGGTTACCACAATCCCCTTCGTGTATATCCTGAAGCACTTCCTTGGTTTCGGGATCCTCTAAGCACCTCAGATATGGTCCTGCAAGAGATTTCTTATACAATACATTATTTATAATAGTGAATCGTGATACCTTCATTCTAAAGGCCTTAGGATTCTCATCCTTTAGGATATGTCCTTCCTTGAGATATCTTATGATTGGAGCCATCCAAGACTTAGGATCCTTCTCAGGACACTCGTCATCAGGATCCTGAACACTTACTACTTCCTTATCCTGAGGATCCGTCGCAGGATATAGGACATGTAGTATTGGTATTCGGGTTCCTTCCGGTATCCTGACTGATGATCCTAGATTTGCTAAGGCATCAGCTTCAACATTATCCTCTCTTGGTACCTGTTCAAGTGTAAAAATTTCGAAATATCCTGCAAGGTTGCTTCATGCTTTGCTCCCCATTCAAACTTCTTATTCTTCTTCAGGATTTCATAAAATTCCTTGCACTTTTCCGAGGATCTTGAAATAAATCTATTCAATGCTGCTAGTCGCCCTGTTAACCGTTGAACATCCTTCATATTTGAAGGTGATTTGATATCCAAGATAGCTTTAATCTGCTCCGGGCTTGCCTCTATCCCTCTTTTAGTCACCATATATCCTAGAAACTTTCCTGCCCCCACTCCGAAATGGCACTTAGCCGGATTTAGCTTCATGTTATACTGATCCAGGATATCAAATGCTCCCTTGATATCCTGGAGGTGATCCTCAGCCTTTTTAGATTTTACTACCATGTCGTCGATGTACACCTCCATAGTGTCCCCCAGCTTGTCTTTGAACATCATGTTCACCAGTCTTTGATATGTTGAACCTGCATTTTTTAATCCAAAGGGCATAGCATTGTAGCAATAAATACCTGTTGGTGTCATGAAGGCAGTATCCTCCTGGTCTAAAGGTTCCATTTGGATTTGCTGGAATCCTGAAGATGCATCCATGAAGGTTAACATCTCATGGTCGGCAGTAGCATCCACCATTGAGTCAATATGAGGAAGAGGAAATGGGTCTTTGGGACAAGCTTTGTTTAAGTGTGTGTAATCTACACAAACTCTCCATTTCCCAGTTTTCTTTTGCACCACAACTACATTCGCCAGCCATTTAGGAAACTTCACTTCCCTAATCATCTTGCTCCTTAGTAGTCTTTCAACTTCCTCTTGGATGATCACATTTCGCTCCGGAGCAAACTTCCTTCTCTTTTGTTGGACAGGCTTGAATGATCTGTCAATACCGAGCTTATGTGTTATAATATCCTTGGAAATACCTGTTATCTCCTCGTGCTTCCACGCGAATGTTGACATCCTGCATTTCAAAAAATTAGTCAATTGATCATCAATATCCTGGGGGATATTGGTTCCCACGAGCACCGAGATATCCGGATTATTCTGATCCAGGATCACTTTCTTTACATCCTGCTCTGAAGCCTCCATGATATCCTGGCCTCGAATCTTTAATTGTTATTCTGCACTAGGTTTTGTTGAGGATTTCATCGAAGAAGAATAACACTCCTTTGCTTCCTGTTGATCACTTTCCACCTTGACAACTCCCCAAGGAGTAGGGATCTTGATGCATTGATGGTAGGTTGACGGAACAGCTTTCATATCATGGATCCAAGGCCTACCTAGTATAATATTATAGCAGGATAAAGAGTCCATGACACAAAAGCGCTGCATTGAGTTGACCCCTTGAATATACACTGGAAACTTTATCTCTCCTACGGTATTCCTAGCTTCTCCACTGAAACCAACGAGCACAGTGGACTTAGAAGTAATGTCCATAGGAGATACATTCATCCTCTTCAACGTTTCCAGCTGAATTATGTTGACTGAGCTGCCATTATCCACTAATATCCTGCGTACAAAATGGTTAGCAACATATAACGTTATCACTAAGGCATCATGACGGGGATCCTGGACAGTATCCCTGTCATCATTGTCGAACGTGATGACTTTGTCAGTTGTGAGGGTTGACATCCTTGTCGGCTTATCCCCCCTCTCTGCTTTGGCTTCCTTCGCGTGTCTTTTTGCCGCAGAATATGATGTGTCACAGATGTCGGATCATCCTGAAATAAAGTTAATTATTTTTGCATCCGCGGGAGGGGATGCTGCCCGTTCAGGACCCTTCTCAGGATCCTGACCCTTATTCTTCTTTCTTCCCAAGAGGTCCTTCAGATATCCCTTACTCAAGAGATAGCTTATTTCTTTTTTTAAAGTGATGCAATCCTCAGTAACATGTCCGAAGTCCTCATGGAAAGCACACCATTTGGACTTGTCCTTCCAATCAACCTTTTGTTGATTCTTTCGGCGCCATCTTGCTTTGTCTCCTAAACCCTACATAGCATACATTAGTTCAGGTATGTTAACAGAAAAACAATATTCAGACAACTCAGGATACTCCTCAGGATCCTCGTCTTCAACAGCATTCACTTTTTTTCTTTCATTTCTGCTATATGGCATTGAGCGATATGGTTTATATGAGGATTCTGATTTCCTGTTGGTTGACTCGTAGGTTGTGTACGAATTCATTCTCCCTTGCATCTTTTTATCATCCTCCAGCCGAATGTATCTTAAAGCCCTGTTACGAGCTTCGTCGAGATTCCTGCAGGGATTCATTACAAGATCCTGATAAAATTGAGAATCTTTTTGCAACCCCATCTTGAAGGCTTGCACGGCCGTTGCAACATCAAGATGTGGGATATCCAAGGATTCCCGACTAAATTTGTTCACATAATCCCTCAAGGATTCCTGAGGTCCTTGAGTTATCCTGTAAAGGTCACTAGTTAATTTCTCGAAACTCCGGCTGCAAGAAAATTGACTATTAAATAAATTAACTAAATGAGCAAAAGAAGTAATTGAGTGAGGAGGAACGTTTAACAGCCATTTTAAGGTTGATCCTGTTAAGGTAGAACCGAAACCCTTGCACAAGCATGCTTCTTTGAGGTCCGGAGGGATAGGGTTGATTTCCATCCTTTCCCTATACTGGGCAATATGCTCCTCAGGATCCGTAGTTCCGTCATAGAGCTTCATGTTGGGGGTTTGAAATCTTTTCGGGATTTCAGCATCACAAATGGGATATGCAAACCGGGATATCCTGTGGTTGTCCTGGGATACTTCAGGAATTGGCTGAACCACCCCAGGTACACTAGATATCATGTCCTTCAGTTTTTGAAGCTCCCTGGAAAATGCTGATATCATACCTGCATCCTGCAAAGATCCAACACCATTAGTAGCAAGAGCATTATTATTATTAGATACATTACCAGCTTGGGGATCCTGGCCATATCCTGAAGCATATCCTGAGCTTCTCACAGTTGATACTCTTACTGAAGAAGGTATCCCAGGAGTATGATTCTGGGAATGGCTAGGCACAATATTCCCCCGGTTGCAACGGAGTGACAGTATCTTCAGCAGGCCGACTTGGGCCAAACTTCAAGAGTTGTATCTCTCTCATCAGCATCTGATTAGTTTCCTGCTGCTGCCTCATCTGTTCCTGTACACTACCAAACAAATTTAGGATTTCTTCGTTAGAAGCCAAAACAGGACCAGATCCCTGGACATTGCGAGCAGGGACAACATCTCGAGCCACATGACTTTCAGTTCCTTGTGAAGAGGGTTGCATTCTCGGAGGAGGTGGTGGAAGCACCGAACCAATTGTTGCAGAGGTTGTAGCAGACACGGTGGAAGAGCCCATGTTTGATCTTGAGGACATTGAAAATAGTGTGGCAAATAGTTTTGAAAATAGAAAACCAAGTAACGATTTTGCAAAAGCTTTTAGTAGAAATAGCACCACTTGCCCCACGGTGGGCGCCAAATTGTTTTGGTCAAAAATTACCGAAGCAATTAAGTGATCAAATTAGTTAAGTGAGGTAGTGTGCTAGAAATGTGCGTTGTAAATATACTAGTTAAGTTATTTGCAAAAACAGTTTCAGGATACGGCTCAGGATATAGAGCTGTATCTATGATCAAACAATGAGCAAAAATATAAAAGGTGACACGAGATGTACGAGGAAAGCCCTTGATCAATCTAGATCGTCGGCACAAAACCTCGGGAGCTGACAATCGCAGCTGCCTTGTTCTTCTATTAATTCAAATATCAGGATACAGTGCAGGATATGATGCGGATAAACTAAGTGTTACAACGTAATTCGAGTACAAGTGTTTGAGTGTAGTGATTGTTTGCAACTGGAGAGTAAAAGTGTGCGTATGAGTGAGTGCCTTAATCTGATCTGATCACCCTATTTATAGTAAAAGAAAACTAACTAAATATCCTATTATTCCGGGATTCGGCGGATATTCCCCAAATGAACGTTGCAGTCCTGGTCTTTCGGGTTCAACGTCTTCAAACTAACTGATTTGCCCGGGTCTTGAGGGGAAGAAGTCTTCTTGAACGTTGGAGATTTGCACCTCCTAATCTGCACGTGGTTAAATCAGTTAATACCAGGATATCGTACCAGGATGTTACCAATATCCTGATCACAAATAAACAATCAAAGCCAGAATATTAGTCAGGATATATGTTCAGAAAATGGCCCATAACATATATATATATATATATATATATATATATATATGATAATTATACGGTGTAGCATGCGTCTAACTTAGGATATGTGGGTAGGCCCAGCCGGTTGAGAAGTTTCTTAGGATTGGTATAATATACTTAAATATTAGGAGTCTTGTGGGTTCTTGCCTTAGGAGCTATTGCAAAACCGAAACTGCTAAAGGTATAAGGGGTACCGTTATAAATAAAAAGCTTATAAGTATTCCAGTTAAATGGCACATCTGTTTCTTTTTATGAAAATAAATCCAAAACAGGGTGGCGCCCGAAAAAAAAATTACCATTCATCCATCTATCTGAGCTAGTTGTATAATAAGGAAGCCTATG
>JARYGA010025046.1:0-25009 GCA_030545235.1 Helianthus tuberosus
CTCACTTATTCTTCAAATTATAGCTTCTCGTTTCTTTTAAAGATATTGTAATACTCCATTAGATGCTTCACATTAATCTAGACATATCTAGTGTGTTGCAATGTGAGTAATATCTAAACGAGTATAGACTTAAACTTACATAAGGCTTCCAATTAATGAAGCGTAAAAATAATCTCATTTACCATATTATCCTCTGAAGGAGAGCAGTATTGATTGTTACATATGTAAGGACCCATTTAATGTTAAACTTATGGAACTGAACTAATATCCCATTGGGTCTATCTCAGTATGTTATGATATCAATCACGTAAGAGATATCTCTGAGATTTATTATATCAAAGTTTGTGTTAACAATGCTTTGACTTATGTAACATATACTTGTCAAAAGAATATCATCTATATAGACAAGTTTATCTTAGTTGCTCCCACTCATTTTGAGGTAGGTACATTAATCCACTTAATTCTTGATGAAAATAATTACGTTAGCTTTTCATCACATTATGATGTTTGCATTAACCCATACATGGATATTATTGGCTTACAAATAAAGTGTTCTTTAACCTTCAGTTTGAAACTTTAGGTTGTTATCTAATGAACATGTAATTGTGTCAGCCATTTGTTATGGAAAATTGTTTATAATGTTCATCTAATGTAGCTTTAAACTATTATAAGCTACTACAACAGTGATGATCCTCAAAGAAATCTTCTATAAGATATGTAATAAAGATTCTTTAATAATTTATCTCTTCCTAAGTACAACCTTTGACAATCAATCATGCTTTTGAGTGTCTTAACGCTTATATTAGGATTTGGTTTTGTTATGAACACTCTTAGATAATTCAATAAAATCCCAAACGTTATACGAACACATAACATCAGTTTTACTAGAAAACTGTTGTATTCCATTTAAAAGAATATTGATTGACACTAATGGCTTAATTTGAAGAGATAGGATCAGTAAACATTTCCAAAATCCATTTCAACTTCAGTTAGGGAGGTTATGTATTCATCAAAGTTAGTAGGCTTTTAAACCTAGATGACCTCCTGAGTTGATTATTGGGTTTGTTAGAAGTTTCAGTTTTATGGATTAGCTCTTGGTTAGGTTGCTATCATTTTCAGGATTCTAAGTTTGTAAGAGTTGGTGCAGTATGGTGTACAAGAGGTGTAATCGGAGTTAAATTCGAAGTGAAATTTAATGACACTCTTCCCCCAGCCTCTTGTATTCCTTGCAAATCATGATAAGGACTTTGACTGCTCCCACTAACCTTAGAAAACTTTAGGAACTCAGCATGCTTAGGGTCAATATTTAACAACCAACAGATTCTAATAGAGAAAACAAATTAATGACGTTAGTCGTTGTGATTTCTCTTGTTGAGGATTATGTTAGTTTAGGTAAGAAATCTAAGTGCGCCCACAATTAGGCAACAATGAAACTTTTATAAGAGTAGCATTAGATTTTTGTAACACCTCAAAATTTCGTATTTAATAAGATGACGACACGTGTCATGTATGACAAAAACACGTTGTGAACCCGGATTAAATAAAGATGTTTTGGCAGGATTTAAAAGTGGCGTCATGTAAATTTATACCTCTGAACGACCTCAGTATAAATCCCAAGACCCAAGTTTTTATATAACAAACATCTATTAAGTCTAAATTCAGAAATGGGTTCACAATAATGGACTTGCAAAAAGCATGATATGATCTCACAAAGAATTTGAATGGTAAACCGATGTTTTCGGGTCTTGTATATGCATTCATTTAAAACAATGGATAATGGTAGGGTATAGAACTGATATATGAGGTCCCTAACTGTCAAAAATAAGTCCACAAGTCGTATATACCCGTTTGCCCCCTTCAAAACGCCAAAGATCAATGATTTTCCGCATCAGACAGAAGGCTTACGGACCGTAAGCCGACCTTTACGGTCCGTAAGCATGTGCCAGCGATCAGAAAACGGGCTATTGCCTGTATTTCGCGATTATGACCGATTTAGCTGGTTTTTGTCATTATTTAAAGACCCCTAACTGTGCTAGAACGTTAGGGACAAGTGTTGGATGGTTGTGGTTGGTCCTAGAGTTAGTTGTCAACCAATCATGGTGAGTTCTTCACTATATAAAGCACAACATGTTGCAACATTCATTCTCACACTTGCAATTAATCATTGGAGCATTTCTGGAGCTAAGGAACTCTCCCATCTGATCATAATTCGTGCATTGGACTCTTGTAAGTCTGCTAGTCTTGTTTAGTTGTGTTTAGCTTAGTTAATTAGCTAAAAGTCAAACCGTCGTAATTACGGTTTGACTTCGAGATTAGTCACTAATGACTCAGTCTTATCTCGAATTAAAAGTAGTTATAGGATGGTATTTATGTGGGTAATAAAACCCCAAAAGGGTTTCCCCTGATCACCATCCTAACCAGGTCAAATGTCGGGTCAAACCTTTACTTAAAAAGTCAACATAATGCTTAAAATGTCATTTATGCATAATTAGCTATCTAGATCACATATAACCTGTTTGATTATTGTTATAACTTAGTAATAAGTTTAAGAACATGTCCAAACATGTTCAACCCGACCATTTCCTGTTTAGACCCGGTTCGGAACCGAAAGTCACATAGTTTGACTTTCACGTTGACTTTCAGTTCTGACCCGTTTGGGCATATTTTAGAAATGCCTCAGAGCTTTAATTGGATTAGGATACATGTTAGAACAACCCTCTGTGATCATACACCTTGGTTCACTAGTTATCCAATTAATATGCATATTTCCGTTAATTGCTCATACGTTGACCGTTATGCCCTTATTACCTTAAAACGTGATTTATGAAAATGTAAAAGTGTAGAAACCTTTGTTACTGATATATAGACTTGCATGCAAAGTTTGACATCAGTTTGACTTGTAGATTAAGAGTTATGCTCATTATCGCAAAACTAATGCTTTATGTTAACATAATGGCGTATTAGCGTATAGCCTATTTAAACATACTTTTTGGTATCAAATATTTTACCCACTAATGTAATATATTATTTTGGGAATTTTAAAGATTTTTAATTAATTTTAGGCTGAGCATAACTCATAGTCGTAGGCTTAATTCGGTAATTGTCGGTTTTGCCCTTACGGGCCATAAAATGAGTTTTACACATCTAAACGACTCCAAACCTTTTGCTACTGATTAGTTATGATAAATAAATTATTTTAAGCCTTCTGGAAATATAAAAATGTCAGATTTAAGTATCAAACCCGGTAATGGCCTTTAATCGCCTTAATTAGCGTTTTTAACGCATAATATGTTTTCAAATCATATTGGACATACCCGGGTTGATACCTACTGATATAAGAGGAAAATTATGATATTTTAACAGTAAGCAAAGGTTGATAAACTCAGACTTCAGTTTTGAGCTTTTCGGCTTATGTGAAATTACCAAAATACCCCTACGGGGCCTAGTTTGGTTAAAAATGATAAGTTTCACATATATGCCTTAGTCTACTGTTATAACCCATCAAAATGAGTATGTTTGCTGTTTACATCAGACCTGTAACTCATTTAAACAATTAAACTCTTTTACAAACTTTAAAATGACCAAACTACCCCTACGGGGCATAGTTTGTGTTTAAATTAGTTCGGGGCATAACGAAAGACATCCTACTGATGTTACAACATATTTGAAGCATATTAACTTAGGAAACCTGTATATGGCTCTTACGGATACCCGTTACGCATATTACGTGTTCGGCTCGGTTTATGTAACAAGTTTACATAAATTAGCCGAAACGGGTCAAACCTTAACGGTTTTATCTCAAAAATCCAGAATGTGAATAATAAACCCATATTAAACAAGTCTTCAAACTTGTCGGGTCTGAATCACATTCTATCCGGTCTTCGCTTAATCGTGCGTACGAACCGTATCTTGAAACTAGCCGGTCTAAGCTTAAGCTTAATAAAAGACCCGTTAGAATTCTAATAGGTTATATTAAACCTTCGTTCCAGATTAGGAGAAACAGTAAAAGCTACGTGCATTCTGCTTATTGTGATTTATACTTGCATCAGGTAAATACTTTTAACTTATTTTCCCTATACGGGCTTGGGTTACGGTACATAGCGTACCGCTTGATCGGGCATCAAATCTCCACGCTTAGTGGGTAGTTGAATAATTTGATCGGCTCGTTTTAAACAGATGTGTTTACTTTACAGCCTTTGGGGGGTTAATGACCATGTCCCGGATATCCCTGGCATCATCTTACGAGATGGCCACGACCTGAGCACGGGGTGTAGGCGTACTCCCGTGTATAACTCACTTAAAGTGGTGTGTCTATTGATCTTTAACCCGGATACGTTCCGGGCTACTGAACGCATAAGTAACATGTAATTCGTTCACAAGATTATAATATTAAATAATTCTCCCAAGTTAAATAAAATGATTTATGCCACGTGCATCCAAACAAATTTTCAATCATTTTCCAAAATGAGTCAGTTGAATGTATTTACCAGTGTAAACTGACGTATTTTCCCAAAAAGACTGAATGCAGGTACTAAACGTAATTGGCTGGATTGTCTCCTAAGCATCAATAAAAGTCTCGCAAGCTTAGGATGCCAGAAGTCTGTTGAACAACTAAATGTTATTTTGTTTCGATCCGTTCTGTGGATAAACACCGGATATTGTGACTTTGTTTACAATAAATAAATTCGGTTGTATCTTATTTTTAAATTGCTTCCGCTGTGCGTTATTATATTGTGTTGTTTGACTATTACGTTGCCAACCACGTCACGATACTCCCCCACCGGGCCCACCGGTGACACGTGGAAATTGGGGTGTGACAGGTTGGTATCAGAGCCAACTCTGAGTGAATTAAACACTAGCCTTCTGTGTTTAATCTCAGTTACACAATTGCACATATCTAAACCTTCGAGTCTAGACTTATAACATAGGACAAATTCCACCTTATTCGGTTTTTGTTTTGTCCTTTAAATTTTATATATTTGTTATTGTCATCTCATGCTTTATTGACAGGAATAACAAAGATGCCTCCGAGATTCTTCCGAACACGAGGACGTGGAAAGGGGCCAGTTACCGCCCCCAACGATCATGAAGCTGGATCTTCACGAAGACGAGCTCCATCAAACACCGAGAGTGACGACCCTTGGGAGAATCGAAGAAACCAGTTCGAGCCGGCCAGGCGGTCGGTTTCGCATAGTTCGACTCCGCCCGCTCTTAACCCTTACGAGCCGAACAATCCACAGCCCTCATACGTACCGCTGCAGAGATCACTATCTCATCATTCATATGGAGACCCTACACCTATCTTTCAGGGACAGTTTAACCCGGTAGGATTCATACCGGAACCCGTGGGTTTTAACCCACTGGGTCCCGAGGACCACTTTTCCGGGGATCACGCGGATGATATGGACGAGGATACGGACCCCGTCATGCCAGCGAGTGGTACTCCGAACCACCCCATCGAAATTTCCGATGGATCGTCCTTCCACGGATCACCCTACGGTGGTCCAGATAGTTTCCAAGCTCTCTTTGATCAACACCAGTGGTACTATACACCTTCGCACCACTCGTCATCTCATCAGCAGCACTCGTCGTCTCATGGGCAGCAGCAGCCGCAGCCGCATCATCAAGATTCATCCGAGGATCACCGATTTGTGGCAGTTACGCCACCACCTCCGCCACCACCAGTACAGCCGGCACCTCCTCAACCGCCAAGGCGTAGGAGAACCGGTGCCCGCATGTCGGTACGACCGGGGGGCTTCAATTTCAGTTCCCCGCGTCAGTCAAGTGCTAGCCACTACCCGCCGCACCAGGAGGACCCACAAATGGGTGGACCCTCCAACCCAGCGATGCTTCAGCCGCCGCCAATGGGTTTTGACAACCCGATACCAGCATATACGAGTGGCATGGGATACAACCCGTTTGAACCCCCAACGCATCACAACTATGGCTACGCGGAGGCTGATCCGTACATGATACCAGCGAACTATAACACCCAAGGACCCTATGGGGATCCATGGGAGGTGAGTTACCCGACGCAGGGATACCCAATACCTCCTAGACCCATTATCAGGTCGCAATCGCAGCCACCACGGTTTTCTCCCCCAGAAAGGGAGGAAATTCTTCATAGGTTGGAGCAGGTTGAACGGGAGGCTCACGAAGATCGTAGGGAAAGACAGACGTTCTTCCAAGGGTTGGTTAGTTTGATCAAGGGAAAGAACAAGAAGGATCGTTGAATCCTTCCACAGTTATTTTCTCCTGTATTTACTGTTGGGCCCCTGCGTGGGTGTATTTGGTATATTGCTTTGAGCCCCTGCGCGGGCATGCTTGTTTGATTAAACCCCTACGTGGGTGTATTTGTTAGTGTGAGTCCCTGCGTGGACATGTGTGATATTTAGCCCCTGTGTGGGCATGTGTGTTATTTAACCCCTGCGTGGGTAAGTTTGTAATTTGAAAGACCCGTTTAGGGCAAGTGTGAAATGGTTTGAATAAATTAATGGAATGTTGTTTTTATAAATTTCATGGTTGCCATTCTGTGCATAAATATTTACAAATGAAATAAATAAATTAAAATCATTCCTTTTAAATTAATCTGCCTATGTAATTATTTAATTAAGGATCTTAAAGTGTGAAACCTAGCCTCGTGTCAAATATAAGACCGGGCCAAAATGGTAAGACCTGTTTAAAAGATTCAAATCCCTGTTAACATCTTAAAACATGTTAACACTCCTGGCAGAAGTGATTCGTTAAAATCACAAGTCATTTTATATATATAAGGATTCTTTAGAAGATTCCAAACCCAGTTTAATGATCTCTAAATCCTGGGTCTACATCATCAATTAAGATGATCATATTTTACCATACTTGGTAATATGATGCCTACGGGCCCCGCTCACTTTTATTGAACCAAAAGACAGTGGTAGCTATGACTCCCTGTCTGATAAGGGTAATGAACTGGGTCCAAACCTTAAAAGTCTTGATTCTCTGAAATCATAGCTTATAATTTAAATTGTCCATGTGACCAAGCCTTATGTGCTAATATATATTGTTATTGTTTATAATTAGGATGAATTTTAATTAAAATCCTAAATAAATACGATTAACAAGTTAACCAAATATGGTCTCTGTTTACCATGGTTAACGAGTTACCCTAAGGGGTAATTCCATAATAAACTCCCAAATAAAATATTGTTCTTGTTTTCTGCAACAGTTCAATTCAAATGGCTGAATCTAATGAAGTAAATAGCCATCCAGTGGAACCAAATGTGAACGCCCAGATTACGTTAACGGGTGCCGAGTTACAAGCTATCATAGACGGCGCTGTTACTCAGGCTTTGGATAGACAGTATGAGGAATACAGTGGTACTCGAAGTAGGACCCACTCTACATCACGTTCAAAGCCCAGGACACATTCTGAGGCTCATAACAAGCCTCCTCCCAAAAAGAATGGACCCAAGAAAGATGGTGATGACCGTCAGTCCACCAACCGTCAAAGTGACCCATCTCAGCATATAGTACTGCATCAAGGACCCCGTAACAAGGGTTGCACTTATAAGTACTTCGTGTCTTGTAAACCCAGGGATTTTACTGGGGAAAAAGGGGCCGTCGACTGTATGACATGGCTGGATGAAATGGACACGGTGGTTGATATCAGCGGGTGCGCTGAAGGGGATATAGTTAAATTTGTCTCACAGTCCTTCAAAGGTGAGGCGTTAGCTTGGTGGAGATCTCTGATGGAGGCCTCCGGAAAGATCCCATTGTATAGTATGTCGTGGGATCAATTCATTGCCCTAATCAAGGAAAATTTTTGCCCTCAACATGAGGTGGAAAAGATAGAATCAGATTTTCTATCGTTGGTGATGAAGAACCTCGACTGTCAAGCTTATCTGACAAACTTCAATACGCTATCCCGGTTGGTACCTTATCTGGTAACCCCGGAGCCTAAAAGGATCGCTCGTTTTATTGGTGGTTTAGAACCCGAGATCAAGGCCAGTGTAAAAGCTTCTCGGCCAGTTACCTTCAGGTCTGTAACTGACCTTTCCTTATCCCTCACTCTGGATGCGGTCCGGCAGAGATCGCAGAGGAATAAGGCGGCCGAGAAGAGGAAGCATGAAGATGATGGTTCGCGAAGGTCGAATAAGAAACACCGTGGGAACGGTGATAACAAAAAGGGATCTGAGTCGAGGAAGGATGGACATAAGTCTGGTGAGAAGCCCACATGCAAAACTTGCAAGAAACAGCACTTTGGAAAGTGCAGACTCGAATCGAACTCGAATAATCAGTCAAAATCCTTTGCTTGTGGTATTTGCAAGTCCACGGATCACAAAACCCTGGATTGCAAGAAGATGAAAGACGCAACGTGCTACCGTTGCAATGAAAAAGGGCACATCAAGACCAACTGCCCGAAATACAATAAGAAGCCTGAGGAGGCTAAGAAGACTAATGCCAGAGTCTTCAGAATGGACGCGAAAGAAGCTGTGCAGGACGATAATGTCATAACAGGTACTTTCCTTGTAAATGATGTCTTTGCAAGAGTACTTTTTGATTCAGGCGCAGATAAGTCTTTCGTAGATCATAAGTTTTGTAAATTGTTGAATTTACCTGTCAAAACCTTAAACGCAAACTATGAGGTAGAGTTAGCAGATGGTACCATAGAAACCGTCTCTACTGTGTTAGAAGGATGTGTTATATCCATTAAGAACCATTCTTTTCCTCTGTCTCTACTTCCGTTTAAGTTAGCCGGTTTTGACATAGTTCTGGGTATGGACTGGTTATCTCATAACCAGGCCCAAATCGTCTGTAACATGAAGCAAGTAGTGATAAAGACTCCGTCTGGTGAGTCACTTACCATTCGGGGAGATACCCAGTATGGACTACCTGAGCACGTGACTATGCTCAAGGCTTCCAAGTGTTTGAAGAAGGGGTGTGTCATCTACATGGCACAGGTAATTATTGATGAGTCCAAACCGAAGTTAGAAGACATCCCTGTCATTTCTGAATACCCAGAAGTGTTTCCTGAAGATCTACCTGGTTTACCACCAGATAGACAAGTCGAGTTCAGGATCGATATCATCCCCGGAGCGGCACCAGTTGCTAGAGCACCATACAGATTGGCACCCACAGAAATGAAGGAGTTGCGGACGCAGCTAGACGAATTGCTGGCTAAGGGTTTCATTAGACCTAGTTCATCTCCTTGGGGAGCGCCAATCTTGTTTGTCAAGAAGAAGGATGGGTCGATGCGTCTGTGCATCGACTATCGCGAGCTTAATAAAGTCACGATCAAGAATAGGTATCCTCTGCCCAGAATCGACGATCTGTTCGATCAGCTGCAAGGGGCAAGTTACTTCTCAAAGATAGATCTGAGGTCAGGCTATCATCAGTTGAAGGTCAAAGATGAAGACGTTCACAAGACTGCATTTAGGACTCGATACGGTCACTACGAGTTCCTAGTGATGCCTTTTGGGCTCACTAATGCACCAGCCGCGTTCATGGATCTCATGAATCGCGTCTGCAAACCTTACTTGGATAAATTCGTCATCGTTTTCATCGACGACATCCTCATTTATTCTAAGAATCAAGCTGACCATGAGAAACACCTTCGTTGTATTCTCAAACTTCTTCACCAGGAGAAGCTCTATGCCAAATTCTCCAAGTGTGAATTTTGGCTACGAGAAGTCCAGTTCCTTGGACACGTGGTCAGTGAGCGTGGTATCCAAGTGGATCCCGCTAAGGTTGAAGCAGTAATGAACTGGCAAGAGCCAAAGACGCCAACAGAAATTCGTAGCTTCCTGGGATTAGCAGGATATTACAGGCGGTTCATTGAAAATTTTTCAAGGATTGCTGCACCCCTAACTTCCCTGACCAAGAAGAAAGTAAAGTTCGTTTGGGGCCCTAAGCAGCAAGAGTCCTTCGATGTTTTGAGACAAAAGTTGAGCAACGCTCCTGTGCTTACATTACCTGAAGGCGCTGAAGAATTTGTAGTTTATTGTGATGCATCACACACTGGCATGGGGTGTGTGCTTATGCAGAAAGGCAAGGTTATTGCCTATGCATCACGACAGTTAAAGGTGCACGAAAAGAATTACACCACCCATGACTTGGAATTGGGTGCCGTTGTGTTCGCACTAAAACTGTGGAGGCACTATCTTTATGGAATCAAGTTTGTGATCTATTCTGATCACAAGAGCCTCCAGCATCTGTTTAATCAGAAAGAATTAAACATGAGGCAACGCCGTTGGTTGGAAACCTTGAATGACTATGATTGTGAAATCAAGTATCATCCCGGCAAAGCGAATGTAGTCGCTGACGCCTTGAGCAGAAAGGAAAGGGTTAAACCCATTCGAATTAACGCCAAGCGTATGGAGATAAAGAACAGTTTGATAGAAAGGGTGTTAGCTGCACAGAAGGAAGCTGTGTTGGAAGCTAACTATCCTAATGAAAAGTTAGGAGTAACTGAGGAGCAGTTAACTCTTAGCAAGGACGGAATTCTGCGATTAAATGGACGAATATGGGTTCCAATTTTTGGAGGACTTCGTGATGTAATCCTCCAAGAAGCCCATAGTTCCAAATACTCCGTTCATCCTGGAGCTGATAAGATGTACCAGGATTTGAAGGCAAATTATTGGTGGATAGGCTTGAAAAAGTCTGTAGCCGCCCATGTAGCAAAATGCTTGACATGTGCGCAAGTCAAAGCCGAGCATCAGAAACCGTCAGGTTTGCTACAACAGCCTGAACTTCCAACGTGGAAGTGGGAAATGGTAACTATGGATTTTATTACCAAGTTACCCAAGACAAGGAAAGGCAATGATACGATATGGGTTATAGTTGACCGACTGACTAAGTCAGCTCATTTCTTACCCATCAAGGAGACTTATAGCTCCGATATGTTAGCCCAGTTATACGTTGATAAGATTGTAGCCTTACACGGCATACCTGTAGCTATTATCTCTGATAGAGATACTAGGTACACGTCACATTTTTGGAAGAGCTTCCAGCAATCTTTGGGCACACGTTTGAACTTTAGTACGGCTTACCATCCTCAGACAGACGGTCAGAGTGAGCGTACTATTCAAACGTTGGAAGACATGCTACGTGCATGTGCGATCGATTTGGGAGGTAGCTGGGATAAGAACCTACCATTGATCGAATTCTCCTACAACAATAGCTACCATACCAGCATAAAGGCTGCGCCTTTTGAGGCATTATACGGTAGAAAGTGTAGATCGCCAGTTTGTTGGGCGGAAGTTGGAGAAGTCCAGTTATCAGGACCAGAGATCGTGTTTGAAACAACGGACAAGATTGTCCAGATTCGTAACAATCTCCAAGCTGCCCGGAATAGGCAGAAGAGTTACGCTGATCCAAATCGTAAGGATTTTCATTTCGAAGTAGGTGAAAAAGTCCTACTTAAAGTGTCACCCTGGAAAGGAGTGATGCGATTTGGTAAGAAAGGCAAACTAAGCCCGAGATACATAGGACCTTTCGAGGTTATCGAACGTGTCGGGTCAGTTGCCTATAAGTTGAACTTACCGGAAGAGCTCAGTGGAATTCACAATGTGTTCCACATCTGCAATCTAAAGAAGTGTTCCGCTGACGAACCACATGTCATGCCACATACAGATGTGCAGATAGACAAGAGCTTGAAATTTGTTGAAAAACCTTTGTCAATTGAAGATCGACAGGTAAGGAAGCTTCGAAGAAAGCATATACCTTTTGTAAAGGTCAAATGGGATGCCCGTAGAGGTCCCCGAATTCACGTGGGAGGTTGAATCCACGATGAAAGAAAAGTACCCTTACTTGTTTCAGTAAATCTCGGGTCGAGATTTATTTTAAGGGGGTGAGGATGTAACACCTCAAAATTTCATGTTTAATAAGATGACGACACGTGTCATGTATGACAAAAACACGTTGTGAACCCGGATTAAATAAAGATGTTTTGGCAGGATTTAAAAGTGGCGTCATGTAAATTTATACCTCTGAACGACCTCAGTATAAATCCCAAGACCCAAGTTTTTATATAACAAACATCTATTAAGTCTAAATTCAGAAATGGGTTCACAATAATGGACTTGCAAAAAGCATGATATGATCTCACAAAGAATTTGAATGGTAAACCGATGTTTTCGGGTCTTGTATATGCATTCATTTAAAACAATGGATAATGGTAGGGTATAGAACTGATATATGAGGTCCCTAACTGTCAAAAATAAGTCCACAAGTCGTATATACCCGTTTGCCCCCTTCAAAACGCCAAAGATCAATGATTTTCCGCATCAGACAGAAGGCTTACGGACCGTAAGCCGACCTTTACGGTCCGTAAGCATGTGCCAGCGATCAGAAAACGGGCTGTTGCCTGTATTTCGCGATTATGACCGATTTAGCTGGTTTTTGTCATTATTTAAAGACCCCTAACTGTGCTAGAACGTTAGGGACAAGTCTTGGATGGTTGTGGTTGGTCCTAGAGTTAGTTGTCAACCAATCATGGTGAGTTCTTCACTATATAAAGCACAACATGTTGCAACATTCATTCTCACACTTGCAACTGATCATTGGAGCATTTCTGGAGCTAAGGAACTCTCCCATCTGATCATAATTCGTGCATTGGACTCTTGTAAGTCTGCTAGTCTTGTTTAGTTGTGTTTAGCTTAGTTAATTAGCTAAAAGTCAAACCGTCGTAATTACGGTTTGACTTCGAGATTAGTCACTAATGACTCAGTCTTATCTCGAATTAAAAGTAGTTATAGGATGGTATTTATGTGGGTAATAAAACCCCAAAAGGGTTTCCCCTGATCACCATCCTAACCAGGTCAAATGTCGGGTCAAACCTTTACTTAAAAAGTCAACATAATGCTTAAAATGTCATTTATGCATAATTAGCTATCTAGATCACATATAACCTGTTTGATTATTGTTATAACTTAGTAATAAGTTTAAGAACATGTCCAAACATGTTCAACCCGACCATTTCCTGTTTAGACCCGGTTCGGAACCGAAAGTCACATAGTTTGACTTTCACGTTGACTTTCAGTTCTGACCCGTTTGGGCATATTTTAGAAATGCCTCAGAGCTTTAATTGGATTAGGATACATGTTAGAACAACCCTCTGTGATCATACACCTTGGTTCACTAGTTATCCAATTAATATGCATATTTCCGTTAATTGCTCATACGTTGACCGTTATGCCCTTATTACCTTAAAACGTGATTTATGAAAATGTAAAAGTGTAGAAACCTTTGTTACTGATATATAGACTTGCATGAAAAGTTTGACATCAGTTTGACTTGTAGATTAAGAGTTATGCTCATTATCGCAAAACTAATGCTTTATGTTAACATAATGGCGTATTAGCGTATAGCCTATTTAAACATACTTTTTGGTATCAAATCTTTTACCCACTGATGTAATATATTATTTTGGGAATTTTAAAGATTTTTAATTAATTTTAGGCTGAGCATAACTCATAGTCGTAGGCTTAATTCGGTAATTGTCGGTTTTGCCCTTACGGGCCATAAAATGAGTTTTACACATCTAAACGACTCCAAACCTTTTGCTACTGATTAGTTATGATAAATAAATTATTTTAAGCCTTCTGGAAATATAAAAATGTCAGATTTAAGTATCAAACCTGGTAATGGCCTTTAATCGCCTTAATTAGCGTTTTTAACGCATAATATGTTTTCAAATCATATTGGACATACCCGGGTTGATACCTACTGATATAAGAGGAAAATTATGATATTTTAACAGTAATCAAAGGTTGATAAACTCAGACTTCAGTTTTGAGCTTTTCGGCTTATGTGAAATTACCAAAATACCCCTACGGGGCCTAGTTTGGTTAAAAATGATAAGTTTCACATATATGCCTTAGTCTACTATTATAACCCATCAAAATGAGTATGTTTGCTGTTTACATCAGACCTGTAACTCATTTAAACAATTAAACTCTTTTACAAACTTTAAAATGACCAAACTACCCCTACGGGGCATAGTTTGTGTTTAAATTAGTTCGGGGTATAACGAAAGACATCCTACTGATGTTACAACATATTTGAAGCATATTAACTTAGGAAACCTGTATATGGCTCTTACGGATACCCGTTACGCATATTACGTGTTCGGCTCGGTTTATGTAACAAGTTTACATAAATTAGCCGAAACGGGTCAAACCTTAACGGTTTTATCTCAAAAATCCAGAATGTGAATAATAAACCCATATTAAACAAGTCTTCAAACTTGTCGGGTCTGAATCACATTCTATCCGGTCTTCGCTTAATCGTGCGTACGAACCGTATCTTGAAACTAGCCGGTCTAAGCTTAAGCTTAATAAAAGACCCGTTAGAATTCTAATAGGTTATATTAAACCTTCGTTCCAGATTAGGAGAAACAGTAAAAGCTACGTGCATTCTGCTTATTGTGATTTATACTTGCATCAGGTAAATACTTTTAACTTATTTTCCCTATACGGGCTTGGGTTACGGTACATAGCGTACCGCTTGATCGGGCATCAAATCTCCACGCTTAGTGGGTAGTTGAATAATTTGATCGGCTCGTTTTAAACAGATGTGTTTATTTTACAGCCTTTGGGGGGTTAATGACCATGTCCCGGATATCCCTGGCATCATCTTACGAGATGGCCACGACCTGAGCACGGGGTGTAGGCGTACTCCCGTGTATAACTCACTTAAAGTGGTGTGTCTATTGATCTTTAACCCGGATACGTTCCGGGCTACTGAACGCATAAGTAACATGTAATTCGTTCACAAGATTATAATATTAAATAATTCTCCCAAGTTAAATAAAATGATTTATGCCACGTGCATCCAAACAAATTTTCAATCATTTTCCAAAATGAGTCAGTTGAATGTATTTACCAGTGTAAACTGACGTATTTTCCCAAAAAGACTGAATGCAGGTACTAAACGTAATTGGCTGGATTGTCTCCTAAGCATCAATAAAAGTCTCGCAAGCTTAGGATGCCAGAAGTCTGTTGAACAACTAAATGTTATTTTGTTTCGATCCGTTCTGTGGATAAACACCGGATATTGTGACTTTGTTTACAATAAATAAATTCGGTTGTATCTTATTTTTAAATTGCTTCCGCTGTGCGTTATTATATTGTGTTGTTTGACTATTACGTTGCCAACCACGTCACGATACTCCCCCACCGGGCCCACCGGTGACACGTGGAAATCGGGGTGTGACAATTTTAAGGAGACAAGTTATGATAGAACAGTGCAAGATGGAGCAGTGTCTTGTACAAGAGGTGTAAATTGAAGTTATATGAACTTTTCACTCCCCACCTCTTGCAACTGTTACAAGTTATTATTAAGACACTTAATGCTCCCACTGATCTTTAATATCTCTAGAATGCTACAAGAGAAGTTTCAATGAGCTACGTGACGTGGGAACCTATCACATATACGTTAGACTTGATTTGATTTCTTTAATGTCCAGATATCATAAGAAACTTTAGGGACATATTTAATAGAAATCTTATTAAGTACATACATGAATAGATTTCTTCTAAGAACGTGAGCCATATGCGACAAAATTTAGATACAAGTTGATAGTCTTTTAAATGATAAATGAATTATGTCTGAATATTCCATTTGGAATAAGTTCCACGAATGTCAATGAATGACTTATGATGGACCCATACTTATTCCTTAAGCCAAGTCATATTTTAGGGCTTTAACGTCATGATTTGAAATCACTTAGAATGAGATTAGTTGAATAATCATCCTCATTAACCATGTCATGATTTCTCATGAATTTCGATTATAATGGATGAAATTTATAAGTCTCATTTTCCTTTTGTCAAATTCTCATTTGCATGATGACAAAAGTTGTGAAAGTGTAAGGTATCATCTAGTTTTATCTTAGTAATGTTTCAATCCAGATATTTAGAACAAATAAGATGAGAGTTTAAGGTAAGTGTGACTTTATGTTGACTATGCAAACCTCACAGTGTTCATAACTTCGCTTAATTATGATACTATATTCTGATTAATCTTCAGAATATATAAGGTATCGAAAAACGTTGTTAGAAGACTGCTTATTATGGTTCTTATAGCCTTAACATTTAATTTTGTCAATAACTCTCGTGTTAGTTATTTGTCGAGTTCTGGTAAGGAAACGTATGGAACTAGAGTCAACTAATCATGTGTTAATTGGAATATTGAAAAATTATCAGACTTAAATATCATTAGTAAGTGACTATCTAATTAACTTATCCAACTGTTCTTCTAAATAATGGATAGTCTCGTTGCTTATGCCTAATCTAATGGCATAATTATGCAGTGAGATTTTCCCTTGAAAAACCTTAAAGTTGGAATTAGCACTTGTAATTTGTCTATGGACCTTAGAACAATCCTCTTTTAAACTATTAGTGGTTGTAAGGTGAATAACATCTTATTTTCCAGTTTCAAACATTTATTTCTTTGTACATATTTTGCTTATCAACACACTCATTATACTTTGGTACTTTTGAGTGTTATAGTTGATTTATAATGCATCAAATTGTACAAGTGAAAATCTTAGTATGTAATGTACTGAAAAAATGTACTTATTTCCATGCGTAAGTCCTTAACTTTATGGGTCATGGTATTGTACATTATTATGTATTCACATATACCACTTAGCTTTATAATTTATAATTTTAAATGAAGGCATGCATCTTAGGAGTTCTAGTGATTATTCCGCAAATAATAGGTTTGTCTTAGGAAAGACTTAATTTGGAATGACCTTTTAGTGATAGCATTATGTTAGAGAGATCTTGATTATCATAAGAGACATCATGTTCGATTTATCCTAATCATCATGCTCTACTTTTCTTCTGTAATGCTTTATCAGAAGAGAGCAATAGGATTATCGTGTCTTAAGAGATAATCAAGGATTTCATTTAAGAGCTAATCTTATAGAAACTTTAAGCAAAACATATTAGATTTAGGAATTAGAGTGGATGAGATATAGACTTATAGAAGAAAATTATAGTGAGTAAAATTATGGGTACTAAGAATAAGGCAGACGAAATGATCATAAAAAAAAATATGAAGGATCACTAATATAAGGATCATTATTTGAAGAGGTTGTGATATGTCTATTACTAACATCAAAATAATAGACTTATTTAAAATTCTACTTAAACGAAGACAAATCAGCTTTGGCCAGAAGTGTAATCATTTAAGCATGTGTGCAAAGTGGTTGTAACAAATCAGCTTTGGCCAGAAATTGAAACAATCACTTTAGTTATGCACTTGTTAAGTATGTCATCTATGAAAGAATTAAATCAGCTTTGGCCAGATATTAAGACATTCATGTTTAGGATGCACACTTAACATAGCTTTTGTAATACTTGAACGATAAGTAGATGTATCAAGTCAGCTTTGGCCAGAAATGATATATAAAAAGCTCATTCAAGTTAAGCCATTTTGGTTTTGTGAAACATTATTTGATCCTTATTGATTAACTAAGTATTTACAAAACCAATCATTTAATAGCAAACCACTTGTTAGCGCGGATCGAACTTAAAATAGCTTAAAATAATGAGGTTTCGAGTCACAACCTCGTTGTCTCGAGTTATGACCTTATGGTCTCGAGTCGAGACCTTTGTCTCGAGTTATGATCTTATGGTCTCGAGTAGAGACCTTTGTCTCGAGTTATGATCTTATGGTCTCGAGTCGAGACCTCTGTCTCGAGTTGTAATCTTTTGAGCCCTTATGATTTCGAGTCGAGACCTTATGGTCTCGAGTCGACATCTGTTGGTCTCGAGTTGTGAAGGTTTAAGGACCTGATGATTTCGAGTCGAGACCTTATGGTCTCGAGTCGAGACTGATGGTCTCGAGTCGTAATCTGATGGTCTCGAGCCCACTGTTGATAGCTGTTTATTGTGATAACATAACTGAAAATTCGAATTCTAAGGGATTATGAGATATGATTTCCTGTTTTAAGATGATCTAATTTTATCAAAATATTTCGAAAATTATAACTGTATATCTTTTAACAGTTTTCGAATAAACTTAAAAGATAAAATTGGATCAAACATGGAAAAAAACACTCATCAATCCTAATAACATTCCAAAACATAAGGGAATTTTTGAATTTTCCTAAGAACACATGATGAACCCTAAAAAATAAAATAATGATTCTGGAACCCGAAACCTGAAAATTAATGTTTTTATACAGATTTCGGAACATTAAGGTTATACTATTTGAGTTAGAGACAATTATAAAACATCCTTTTTCCCAAAAACAGTGTTTCGAGATGCTTGGTCTCGAACATGCTTTTAAATTTTATTAAGTTTTCAAAACTTCTGTTTTCCATATTTCAATCCCAGAATAATGGATACGAAAACAGAACTGACTAATCAACATATGCTCTGATACCACATGTTGATTCAGTTCTGTTTAAACATAAAGGAAAACATGAAAACATACCTATTACAGCAGACAATGCAGTGGAGAATCCAGTCGGAGAAGATGACATCGAGTTCGACATATTTGTCAGTGTGATCTGGTTCCTCCTTAGGGTACTGACTGATGATGGGGACTTAGAAAACCGAAAAGGGGTATCGGCTTAGGAGAGGAGGTCGATGATGATGTTATGACTAATGGGGTGTGTCTAATTGTGTAACTGAGTAAAAAACCCCTTAACCTCCACATAATTCTCCTTATATAAGCACCCAGGAGGAAACCTAATTAGTTAATAAGGGTAATATGGTCTATCAACAATTACCAACTAATTATTTAATAGGTTATTATATATTTTGATCTATATTATGTAAATGATTATAATGGCTATAGATTAAATATTAATACATAATATATTTAATCTTACAAACTCTTCAAAAGTTAACTACCCTTAATTATATGATATGTGCATATAAGCTAAATCGACTTCATAATTAAAATTTGTATTACCCCACATCACACGTAATTAGTCGAACTAGGAAATTACGCGTTTGATTCATAATTTCAACATATGAACATCGTGGGCATAATTTATAACATCAACAATCAAGTTTCGTATCACTGAAAATAGGCTGTTTTTGGTGACCTGTTTAACCTGTTTACAAGTCTTCAAAATTATGATTTTTTTATGTGGCGTACCTCTCGGAGGGTTAGACCTTGTGTTAAAATTTCAAGATCTAACTCTTTACCAAAAACTCGTAAAAATTCATTTACTAAGCTGCAATCAGATTCGTCACTTCTGACTGCAGCTTACGGAAAAATTCATTTAAAATTCCTCGTTTATCCGATTGACGAAATTCCAATTGGCGATTTTTGTAATCACTTAAAACTTTCTACAGTAAGAATTTGAGATCATAACTCAATTCCTAAATTGAGTTATGACATTCGTAATGGGCTGCAAATTCTGCCAGAAAACGCAGCTTGATCCTTTGATACGGAAAAATTCATAAAACGCTCAATTTTCGTCGAAAAAATGCGATTCCAGTGGGGTTTTAAAGATATTTCCTGGAATTATATTTTAGACTCAAGAAACACATGTTTTTATCACGTTTTGTCCAGGTTACAGCTAATACAAGTTGGCTGTAAATTCTGATCAAGAGCCGTTTGAATTCAGCTTTCAATTTAAGCATGTTCTTGACATCATAACATCAATTTTCTCGCAATTTAACATACTAAATCATGTGTTCATCACAATGATATAAAAACCCACTTACACATATATAGGTGGTTATCAAATTCCTATTTTTCAATCTTAATTCATAAATTTTTCGACTAGGGTTTGTTCCTAGACATGGATTCATCCTAGTTTCACCTAAACATCAATCATGCAAGCTCGAATTTAGATTTCATAAGTTCATCAAGAATTCAAGATGGAACCAAATAATGAAATTTAACATACCTTGTGATCCCTTCACTTGGGTGATCACTAATTTGGACTTGGTTTTCGATTTAGGTTCCATTTTCCCCTTCAATTTGGCTGATTTGTATGGGTTAGGGTTCAATGGAAGAACCCCCTTCTTGCTCTGTTGAAAACCACGACCAGAACACACACTAATGTGTGTGTTTTGGTGTTTTATTCTTTTAATTAAAAACATTTTCCTTTTTGCCTCATTTAGTCCCTCTAGTTCCATAGTTTGTAAAAGGATCTATTTCTTGTTTCTTTTATTGTTTTAACAACACTTAACCAACTAGGTTGATATATCTAGTTACTTAATGGGTTCGGGGAAGTCATAACCCGTTTTATTTTTTTAAGTCCCGTTAACTCAGGCCTTTTATATACTTTGTTTTTCTCAAAGTATTTAACCTCCTTTTAATTAATACTAGGTTTGTTTATTTAAATTTTATTATTTACCGGATAAATTTTCATCACTAGCGGTCTTTTACCCGTCACTAATATTAACGTGCTTTGATTTCCAAACCCGTTTTTGGGGTGTTACATTATTAATGTTACAAAATCTTATATTAGTTCTATGGTGGAGGCTGGTTCATGGATGGTAATAAGCATATCCCACTTCTTTATAATCAGTTGATTTAAAAATTAGTAAGTTAATCGATGTTGTATTGGGACAGTCTTATGTAATCGTGTAGGTTGTAATATAATTAGGAATTTAATAAAAATTGTTTGTAACAGTTGACAGGTGTCACCGATGAGGACAAAGAAGTTCTGGTTTTACTAATACAGGCTGCAAGAATAAAGGATGATATCTTTTACGAATAGGTTTATTAAATTAATCTCAACTAATTTTTTGATTAATATTGTTTATTTAGCAAAGAGCTCTGCAACATATATTTCTAAATTCATGTAATATTTTCTTACATCTGTACTCAACTTTAGTTTTTTATTACATGTGTTGAGGGTGATGAAGAACTTACGGGTGTGTGCCGATTGCCATAATGTTATTAACTTTATATCGCGAATCACTTGTTGAGAAATCGTTGTTAGAGATGTTAAAAGATTTCATCATTTTAAGGATGGTGTTTGTAGTTGTGGGGATTTTTGGTAACAATTCATCAAATTGCTCAACAACAGTTAATTTTTTACATTATACAATGCATATTTAATAATAATAAAAAAGACAAGAAAATAGGGTAATAAAAACACAATAGAGTATAAAAAATCTAAAAATAGTATACTAAAAAACTTGGAAATCTATATCTAAAAATTACAATATCTATATACCTATCTATACTTTCTATTAAAATGTAGTATGCATGGTTTTCTAAGAAACGACCCGTGTTTGCACACGGGTCTTACCGCTAGTTATATATAATAAATGAAAGTAGGTTTGGGCCACGTGTCACTTGATTAGGGCATCCTCAATTCCATTTTCCCGCCCAACAGTACCAAACTTCCATCCCCTTTATACTCTCTCTTAGAAACCCTAAATCTTCTCCTGTACTCCTTCTCTTCTCCCTTGTCTTTTTGTGTACACTTCTTTTTTCAAAACAAATGGTGAGCTCCATTTTCATTTAAGGATTTCTCTTCAAAGGTTTTATCATAAAAAATCAAATTTCGTGATCTAGGGTTTTCTCTGCAAACAAATGGTGAGCTCCATTTTTATTTGTGTTCTTCACAACTTATCATATCTGTTAATTTGTACATTCATATGCTTCTTTCTAAACCCCAATACACTCCATCTGATCTTATCCCCTCTACGCCATGGTTTCAGCCGTCACTGATGATACTCCAGGTTCTTCCCTTCTCTGGTTCCAGAGATGACGACGGTGGTGTCACGGAAGAGGTTTAGGTAATCCATTGTCTTCAAACTCTCTAATGCTAAGGTACAATTTTTAGAAATACAGGGCTTGAGCTATTGCGTTTATTCTTAGTTTACAAATTGAAACCCTAGATATGTTGTGCGGGTTTAATTTCTTTTGAGGAATTCGGATTTTGTGTTTTTGTTTACACAAAAAGGTTTTTGATTTTGTAAATTGAAGAACTTCGATTATAGGGTTTCGTTTATTTGAACTTTAGGGTTTGGCGTTTGTGATGAATCAGCAAATCAGTTGCAAATTGGAACTTACAGGAATCAGGGTGTTAAAACCAGTTGTAGCACTTTATGTATATTTTAGCAGCACTTGAACCTGTTTTTCACTTATATTCATCTGTAGCACATTTTGTATATTTATTTTTGTATCATTGAAGTAAAAGCATCTTCATTTGTTTGTTACTTACAAAATACCCAACGTAGCAGTGAGGATCTTAACAACCAGCGGAACATATTCTGGGACATTTTTGGATTCTTGAGGTATTTTTTAGCAATGATATCTTAAAAACATTGTATTCGTTTAAAAAGGTTTCATTAATGGTTTCTATATTTCTTTTTGTAACAAATAGGACGAATATAGTCCAGAAACCTCTGTGAAGATCGGTGGAGAGTCATTTACCACCACAACATGGTGGCAGCTGGTACAGATTTGTAAAATGTTGATTATTGTTAGGTGTTTTACTAAAGATGGCACTATGGGCGGGTTGAGTCAAGTCAAAATAGGTCAGGTTGGCTCACAGACACTAATCATTATATTGTCCTAAACAGTATTGTTACAACAATAATCTTTTTTTTTGGATAAAATGCTTTGGGAGGCTATATTCATTTTAACTAGAGTTTGGGTGACCTTCTGATGCGTGTGAAGTGTTATATATATTAGGTGTATATTTTAAGCCCCTTTTTAACACTTATTTTAGCCAAGTTTTAAATTTATAAAACACGATATTTCACTAACACTAAACACACATATGGGCAAGTGCACCCATCGTTGAGTGTAGTATAGCGTTGGTAAGATACCGAGGTCGTCCAAGGACACAAGAGCTTTTAGTACCGGTTTATCCTCAACGTCTAATCAAATAAAAAGTTTAGAAAAATATTTTAAACTAAGAAAAATAAAAACTAACTAAAATGCTGAAAATAAAAATAAAAGAAAAAAACAGATAGACAAGATGAATCACTTGGTTCCGACTCGTATCTAGTATAACCTTTGATTATTTCCGCACTTTTGCACATAATTAAGAGATTATCTTAGTTATTGTAGTAGGCCCCTCTTTTGAAGGTGACGTTACCCTCACCCCAGTAGTTTGAGTCAGCAGGGATACAATCCTAAAAGGGTGGATTATTGGAAGATAATGAATTAAGTTATTAATGCAGTATTGTGGTAGGCCCCGCTTTTGGCGGTGACGTTACCCTCGGCTAAGTAGTCTGAGTCAGCAGGGATACAGTCCTAAATAGCCGGGTTATAGTATTAATAGTAGTTAACTTATGAGGGGATCAAAGAGTTTGGACCCCCGCCATCCAATACCGTGAAGTATTGAAGGAGGTCCTACTAAATTTGACCCAGGTCCATTGCAGGACCTCTAAACGCTGAACAATGGCAAGACCTTTACCAAACCGTTCCCTTAACCCCCGACCAGGTAGCCAACATATCTCCATATAGACCGTGGAGATATGAATGGTGAAAATCCTTTATTTTATATAGACAGTAAAATAATGCCAAGACACCACGGACAAACGATAAGGAAAGATCACCTTCAACATAAGTAACTAGTTATTAAAGTCATTAATACAAAACCAAATAAAAAGTGCAAAAGATTAGAAATAAAAAGTATTATACTAGACACTTTGTCTTCACCAAGTGATGTAAGAGACTTAGGCAAACATGGCCTTGATTGTCAAGAACTCTTACGATCAATCTTGGATCCCGAGACGACTCACACACTCTACGATGGACAATGGATGATGGTGGTGGATGATGGTGTTGTGATGGTGGTGGGTGGTGGATGAAGTGTGAGAGAGGTGGTGTGCCAAGGGATGGTTTGAGCTTGAGCCAAGCACTCCTATTTATAGCCTGTACAGAAGCCTGGACACGGCCCCGTGTCCGCTGGACACGGCCCCGTGTCCACCCTTTTCTCTTTCTTCATTAATGCAGTTTGTCTTTATTAGCTCCACACGCCCCCGTGTCCGCTGGGCACGCCCCCGTGTCCGTCTGACACTCTCTCTCTTCATTAATTGTAATTCGCAATTACAATTAATGCGCCTGCTGTACTTTCGCCACGCCCCCGTGTCCGCTGGGCACGGCCCCGTGGTGGGCAATAGAAGCTTCTATATGTTTGTCTTTTGTGCCAGGGCTGACCATCCTGGACACGGCCCCGTGCTCGCTGAGCACGGCCCCGTGTTGAGCTGGACACGCCCCGTGTCGAGCTGGGCACGCCCCGTGTCGAGCTGGGCACAGCCCCATGCTCAGCTGGGCACAGCCCCATGCTCAGCTTTCTTCTTGTTTTTGCTTTGGGAGATGCTGTTGAGGTGTCGGGCATGCCACGTTTCTTCCTTTTCTTTGTATTTATGTTGGTTTTGGCTGTATATTTGTTCCTTTTGTTCAATTAAGCTCATTTGGTCCTGAAAATACAAAAGGAAGACAAAAGCACACTTTTTCCAACATTAGTACTAAAAATGGGTTAGTTTTATGCCTCATTTGATGTAATTTATATGTTGCATTTTACACACATCAAATACCCCCACACTTGAATCTTTGCTTGTCCTCAAGCAAAACTCTTTAATATGTGGCTTACACTCCCAAATGGAATGGGTAGAAGAGAAGGTTTTGGGCTTGTCGTAGAGTGTCGGGATTTCCAAGATTCTTTATGTAGTTTTATTTTTATTTATTTACAATCCTATTCGTCATGATTTATTTAAAACTTTTCATAAGAGAAATTATTTATTAGGGCATAACATGCCTTTTTAAAATTCCATTTATATACAAGTTCACATACCTTACGGGAGAAATCACTCACACTCGGCCGAAGGTGTATTTTTAGTGAATCACTCGAGAGCGGCATGGAACTTATTCCTACCATAAGCTTGCCAAGCAATCAATCCTCCTCCTTTTTAACTTTTATACCTTTGTAAATATCAAGAGGACTTTGTGGGTGAAGGGTTAGGCTTGGGTTAAAGGTAGGTGGTTGGGTTAGTGGTTAGTGGAAAAGGCTAAAAACGTAACAAGCGTCGGTTTTCGTAAGACTTTATTTTTTTATTTTTTTTTATTTTTTGTAAATCT
>JARYGA010025047.1:0-43951 GCA_030545235.1 Helianthus tuberosus
TTTCGTTGTTTGGCTCATTAAAATAATCAAATCCTATATCTCCAAGATTTCCAAGATTCGGTGTAGGAAATCTTTGTTGTGATGATGAAGGCCCTGCCTGATGATGACAGTTTTGGTGTTGATGGTGATGGTAATGATGTTGGCGTTTTCATGTGAATGCTATGTGTTGTTTCAATATCCACCACTTCTTCTATTATTGGAGTTCCTTTTCTTACATTCAAACCTTTAGAATCTATTGGTTCATCGACAGTTTCTTTAGTAACTGGTTCATTCACTTCTTCTATAACTGGGTCTTCATCTAGTTCATCAATCAAACGTAACCCTAAAACCTTTTTTGCCTTCTTGGTTAATGGTGACCCAGTCTTTTTCAATGTAGACTTTGCACTAGTTTTCTTTCTACCACCAACCTTTTTAACAACTTTTGGTACTTCAACCTCTATAATATAGTCTTCATCCTTTTCTTCTCCAGTTGATTTTGACTTATCATGTTTTGAAGTAAATTTTTCTCTAGGATCATAAGAGCTTTGTTGTACAGGAATTTCTTCATCACTCTCCGTCTTTTCATCATCAGATTGTACTTTATCAATAGTAGCAGACACAACTTCAACTTCTTCTTCAACCTCTACGCTTTTCGTTTACCCTTTGCTTTCGCCGCAACTTTGGCTTTCTTTGACTGAGCTGGTGAATCTTAACTATCTTCTTCCTTTTTAATTATTTTTCTCTTGGAGTACATAAACTTCTTTATTTTTTCTGTTTCAGAATCAGAATCACTCTTATCATGCCTCCACTTGTAATTCTCTGGAGCTTCATAGTCTTTGTCTTTCAAATGACCAAACAATCCTCTAAGCTTAGGTATTTTATCTTTAGATTTTCCGTTGTGTGAAATCTGTCATTCTAAAGCAATGTTGTTCATTTGTTCCAGTTCCATCTTGTGGTTATCATTATACACTAAATTCTTGCACTGATAATCTATGAACTTTTGAACGAACCTAATCACTAAACAACCATGTGCACTAAAAACTTGTAAGGTCTTGAGACACAACTCTTTGCATAAATTGTAGCATTAATCTCTCCATCATAACCCATTTGTTGAAAGCATCCTTTAACAAGTTTTTTATCAAGAGTATCTGAATATTCTGGTGCTGTTGATGCATATTTTGTATATCCGTCACTATGCGAATAGGCTAGATAGAGCGTGTGTTGAATATTGTATAGATTTGTGTGAAAACGAAACGGAAATTAATGTTTGAAGGCCTTTTGCACGAAAGAGTCTTTCATGCGAAAGGACCTCAATGCTCTTTCCATGCGAGAGGAACCTCTCGTCCCTGTGGTTTCGTGGGACAGGCACCAGCCTATAAATAGTGGGACTTGGTTCTCTCAATTAGAAGCTTTTTGGTTCTCAGAGGGGAAATGCTGGCAAAATTTCTCAAGAATTTCGCCAGCTTGTAAAAGATGTAAACTCTTTCAGTATGAATGAAGCATTTAACTTATGGATAACTATTCTGCTTCTATTCCATTCTAAGTAGTAATATTCTACCGAATTAGTTCTGTCAGAGAAGAACTTTCGTCTAATCCCGCCGGATCCTAGACTCTCAATTGGTATCTAAGCTATGGTACCGATTCAATCGATCTAACAGTTGATTGAATCACCTATGCTCATGAATTATAGTTTAGGGGTTTTAGACGTAAAACATCAAATTGAAGGTCAATTCACAGATAGATTTTGAAATTGAAGACATCATTAGATTCAGAATTGATTTTCGCACATATTTGTGAAGTGTCATCATGAAATTCAAAGGAATAAAGATTTTAGATTGAAAAATGTGATTTGAAGTGTCTGAACAAAGGATCAGACTTTCGCACAAAAGGATCAGCCTTTTGCACAAAGGGATATCAGTCGTTCAAAATGTTCCTCGTTCTAAAATCAGCCCATTCGCACGAAAGGACCTACTGCATTCGCACGAATGAGCCAAATGTCTAGAAAAATTGGTGATTGAAAACTTTTTCGAGATTTTACCGACAAATACGGGTTGTTCGGGGACACCGTCGGGGGCTTCAGAGAACAGATTTGATGATGCGATCGCAGAGTAGTGAAGATAGTGGGGTAGTCATGATAACTATGCAAAATGTTTATCATCCGGGTTATCTGACTATTAATGGGCCAAAAAGAAAAATCTGCAATGATGAAAAACGCACTTTTGTGGGCTAAAATGACAAATTTTCCGCATAGTGGAGTTTTTCAGTGATAAGAGAGAATTGAATTGCCAAGTTTGAGGGGGTAATTCAGTGATAAGATTTCAGAATTTGAAAATATGAGGGGGAATAAAAATTTCATTGAATATCTTGAAATTCCGGCATTTTTGAAATTCATGACATGCAACAGTATTCGGGTGGTTTCGACTTCAGGTTGTCCGGGGATGCATAGGATCTGGATTCATTAGTTTGTGATCATAGGAAGTTCAGATTCTACAGATCATGATCAGATTGATGTCTTAGGGTTTGAGTCCCGGGTCTTCGTCAGGCCGGTCACCAAGATTAGCGTCAAGAGATGCAATAGTATTGTTGATACTTATACGATATCACAACATTGTGATAGTCTAAAGTGTCAGAATGGTTAATCTTCTAGCAGAGGAATTGTTTTTGGACTAACCGCCGAGGAATGACGATGTTTGTTGATTAAGTTGCTGCCACAACTAACGGAGAAGCCTATACATCTGTTTTTGTGACTGGAGAGGAAGAATGTGAATCTGATTATGGAAGAATGTTTGAATGCGTTACCAGATGATTTGTTATTTGATGAATATTTGCTGATTGTGGAGATTACCGTTTACAATGATCAATCATTCAGGAGTATGCTTAAAGGTGATTATGGAAAACGGGATTTCAAATTTTCATGGGTATTTATAGATTTGAAGTTTACCGATGTGGTGATTCGAAGTTTCTATCAATTGCAAGAGAAATGCGCTAAAACCAAACGCGGAGGTGGTTAAAGCCGAAACAGAGATGCTGCATTGATTACTTTCAAGTTGGTGATTATTCATGAAGACTGCAGTACAACAAATCAGAGGAGGCCGGGAACTGTGCAAACAAAAACCTGAAAATTCATTTTAGGGGGAATTTATGCATAATGAAGATAATGCAAGCCTGAATCATCAATCAAGGGGGAATCAGTTGAAGATTTCAAGATGCCTGATTGGAGTTGCAGAATATTCAAAACACGGCTCTCGTTTTCAAAGATCAAGATTCGACAGTATCGACCAAGGGGGAATTTGTTGATGCATATTTCGTATGTCCTTCACTGTGCGAATAGGCTAGATAGAGCGTGTGTTGAATATTGTATAGATTAGTGTGAAAACGGAATGAAAATTAATGTTTGAAGGCCTTTCGCACGAAAGAGTCTTTCGTGCGAAAGGACCTAACTGCTCCTTCCGTGTGAGAGGAACCTCTCGTCCCTATGGTTTCGTGCGACATGCACCCGCCTATAAATAGTGGGACTTGGTTCTCTCATTTAGAAGGTTTTTGGTTCTCAGAGGGGAAATGCTGGTGAAATTTCTCCAGAATTTCACCAGCTTGTAAAAGATATAAACTCTTTCGGTATGAATAAAGCATTCAACTTACGGCTAACTATTCTGCTTCTACTCCATTCTTAGTAATAATATTCTATCGAATTAGTTCTATCGGAGCCAAACTTCTGTCTAATCCAGCCGGATCTTGGACTCTCATGTGCGTCTTTAAATTGTAAGATCTTTCTGATTAAAGCTTCTGTAACTACCACCTTTTGTTTCTACAATTCAGAATGAATCTCTGGTGGATCTAACTGACATTCCACTTTTGAATTATTCTAGAAATCCCTGATTTGTGACTCGTAAGGCACTCTCAATTCAGTCATTGCCTTGAAGATTCTTAACCACTTCAAGAAAGGCATCATGATCGTAAAATGTTTAGCTTTCTTGTCAGTTTCATCAAGCAATGCTACAATATTGTGCTTCAAATCTTTATCCTTGATATTAATTGGCCTCACCATTTTCTGTAAAACACAAATAACAAGCATAAATCCGACAATATATAAAAATTGAACAATTGAATATTTTTTCAAAAGAACTGTCCATGCGCATGACTCATCCGCACGTGTGGAAAATATTGAAATTGTTCACACGAAAGACTAGTACGTGCATATGACCACTTTTGTGTTAGGTGTCTAGCATATGACTCAACCGTGCGTATAAATCCTACGTGGGTTACCATTTTGACCAGTATCTTAATGGTCAGCACTAGACTCATACGCGCGTATGACTCCTTCACTGATTGTTAAGATCAGTTTTGACCCAAAATCAAACCATGTTAAATTTCATCGGTTTAGCACAAATTTGATACACCACAAACCCTTAAATCAATTTGACATTCCAACCAATAAATCATTTTGAATCTAAACCTAGGTTTTCCCTAATTCTGTTTTAATCGAGCCAAAATAGCTGCTACTAGGAACCAATAAATCATTATGAATAGGGTCGTAGTTTCGGCCAAAATGCGTATTTATGCGTATTTTGTAACCAAACTACTCTTGGATATCAAAACACTTTGTTTTGATATCAAAACCTGTTTTCTAACTTAACTAAACGTGTTTTAACATGTTTAGCTCGTCACTTTTTAGTCTTGTGCTTGTTTAGAGTCGTAAGTCAAGCGGTCTAAACCACCGCTTAGACTTTAGAACTAGACCCATTTGGTCGATCATTAGGATCCGACCAAGCATGTTTAGTGACCATAGTTGTATAGGGAATAACCTTCTGAGGTTATACCTTATGGTCACTTAGGTTTAATTAGTTGTATGATAGGTAGTTTATATGCCTTAGGTAAATGACCAAAATACCCTTTTCATGCATAATTGGATTTTAAGCATATGTAACATAAACTTTTGTCACATAATTGATTATGCAACATGTTTAGGCATATAATACTTGTCATAGGACTAGTTAGACGTCACGAACGCGCGTTTGCGCGAACGACGCGTTAAAGTAGCGTAAGCTACCTTAATGAGTCGTAATGGGTCGAAAGCACATAGATTAGGTTCCGATCTAGAATGTAGGCTTTGTTAAACCATATCACATGAGATCCAATACTCATTTGGTTTACGAAACCCCATTCTGTCCGATCTTCCGATTTAGGTGTCGATTATTTATCTAGTGATTCGATTACTAGGTGCTGCTTGATTCCTCTGGTTTACTTGAGTTTGTTGAAGTTCTTTTGATTGAGGATACTTTGCACTTCATGTGAGTACATAGTTCCCCTATTTTACTGTTTTCAATTGTTTTGGGGTGATTCATATGTATTAAAACGATTTCGATATTTTAACGATGGTTTAAAAAACAATTGATATGGTTTATACAAAATTTATAACGATTTCGATAAAGTGGACAAACTTGTTGGTTGTAGTTACATAACGAATGACATTCATTAGCATTGATCAAGCCGACCAGTATTAGGTTATGGTACCATAGGATCTGACGATTCCAGTTATCAGACTGCACCCATGGCTATGTGTGGGGGTTATGTGGGTAACGACTGAATCAGTGATTGTTAACTTACCCTTTGGTGGTTTGTTAATGCGAGAAGCGAGATAGTCGAGTCACGAAGGTTTGAATGTTATTAGTGAGACGACCAAAAGTAGTTTTCACAATTAAAACGAGGATGATTTAAAACGAGTTAAACGATTTCAAAATGACTTAAACGAGTTAAACGAGATGGATAAACGATTGGTTTTTTGTTAGTATTTAGTTAACGGGACGGGTGTAATGTGATGAAAACATGGTAGATACGCCGCTGGTACTTCTTATATATAAGTGTTTTCCTCATATTACATACCGTGGCGTTATTTAGTTCACTTGGGTAAACAAGGTTAACACGATGTCACATAACGATGTTTTCGAGAAGATATAAACCATACGAGTTTTATTAACGAGTTTTTACGAGATGATTTACAAATTCGATTTAATTAAACAAATGTTTTGGGGTTAAGAATCATAGCTACGAGGTTTTATAAGATATAATCATCTTGATTTGAGATGGTTAATTATGCTGCAATACTATGTACTTTTCAAAACAAGGTTTTTAATAAAGTATTGCAACATGTAAACTAGCCATGAATCCGACACTCTTATAAAACCTATGTGCTCGCCAGCATTTCTTTGCTGACTTTGTTTTTACATATGTTTCAGGTGTTGTTCTTGATGTTGATTGCTAGGATGCATGTGTCACATAGGATCTGGACGAGGCCTTAGTGACATAATAACAATGATAGTCGATATGTAACTTGTTTGTTTTGTGTTAAGACAATGTAAATATTCTAATAAAACGAAACTTTTGTATCCATGGTTGTGAAACAATAATTCTGTTACAACACTCCCCGACGTTTCCACCACGATTTGTTGTTTTACGTGATCGAGGTGTGACAATTAAAGCTCAATTATCGAGGAACGATCCTAACGGTTTTGAGAAATCTATAAAAACCCACCATCTTCATCACCTTCATTCACACATTTGATCTCAAATTCATTCTCTAAGTTGAAGCTCTCCTTGTGAAGCTTCATACCTGAGAATTTTTTAGTTCAAACCTTCATTGCTTGGACCTTTTGTAAGTTTCCTTCATGCTTGTTCTTGTATTTCAAGCATGAAAGTCAAACAGTGTTTGACTTTCTGCTTTGACCACGAGTTGGTCAACACAAAGTTCGTTCGAACTTTGCAACATGAGCGTAATCATGATGGTTATAGTCCCTTGTGACTATACCTACTGATTACCACGTTGATTAGGCATAGTGACGAGTCATAGTTTCGGTCATAATGTGCATTTATGCGTATTTTGCAACCAAACTATTCTTGGGTATCAAAACCCTTTGTTTTGATATCAAACTTGTTTTCTAACTTCGTTAAACATGTTTTAACATGTTTAACTCGTCACTTTTAGCCTAGTGCTTGTATAGAGTCGTAAGATAAGTGGTCTTAACAACCGCTTAGACTTTCGAACTCGACCCGTTTGGTCGATCATTAGGATCCGACCAAGCATATTTGTGACCATAGTTGTATAGGGAATAACCTTCCGAGGTTATACCTTATGGTCACTTAGTTTAATTAGTTATATGATAGGTAGTTTATATGCCTTAGGAAAATGACCAAAATGCCCTTTTCATACATAATTGGATTCTAAGAATATGTAACTTAAACTTTTGTTACTTAACTGATTATGCAAGATATTTAAACATGTTTAGGCATATAATACTTGTCATAGGACTAGTTAGGCGTCTCGAATGCGCATTTGCGTGAACGACGCGTTAAAGTAGCGTAAGCTACCTTAATGGGTCGTAACGGGTCGAAAGCACTTAGGTTAGGTTTCATTTTAGAATATAGGCTTTGTTAAACCATATTACATGTGTTCCTATACTCATTTTGGTTTACGAAACCTCATTCTATCCGATCTTCCGATATAGGTCCGGTTTATTAACATAGTTACCTATATTAGGTGCCGATTGATTTCCGTGATCCTTCTAGCCTTGGTTGGTTGTTATTTCAAGATTTCTAGGCTATCTTAAGTGAGTACATAGTTCCCCTCTTTTACCGTTTTAAACTGTTTTGGGGTGATTCATATGTGCTAAATAATTTCGAGTCTTCTAAACAAATGCTATGGTTTATATTAAACTATCTGAACTATTTGAACTGTTTGAACCATTTGGAACTGATTGATCTATGTGAATTATTTGAACTGTTTGAACCATTTGGAACTGTTTGATCTATGTGAACCATTTGGAACTGTTTGATCTATGTGAATTATTTGAACTGTTTGAACCATTTGGAACTGTTTGATCTATGTAAACTATTTGAACTGTTTGAACCATTGGGTTAGGGAAGTGATTAGGTAACGAGGCGAGTGTAATGTGTTAAAAGCATGGTGGATACGCCGCTGGTACTTCCTATATATAAGTGCTTTTAACACATTATATATCGTTGCGTTATCTTGATCACTTGGGCAAATGTTATCAAAACGAAATTATATTACAAGGTTTTTCTAACTATGTAAACCATTCGAGTTTTATTACAAAAACGATTTACGATCTGGGTCTACATAAACAAATGTTTTGGGGTTAAGATTCATGGCATCGAGGTTTTATGAATTATAACTAATCTATTTTGACTTGGTTATTTAAATTACAATACAAACATTTTACAAAACTAAGTTTTCTAATATCGAATAACAAAGTTGTTTGAGTTATTTCAAAAGGTAAACGAGCCATGAATCTGACACTCACATAAAACCTATGTACTCGCCGGCATTTTTATGCTAACATATTTTCACATATGTTTCAGGTACCATAGTTGATGATGTTTGATGATGATATTGGTGCATGCTCACATAGGAATGGACGAGGCCTTAGTGACTTAATAACAATGGAAGTTAATTTGTTCATGTTTTGTTTTTAGTTTCAATGCAATGTAATAAACTTAATTCAATAAAACAGAACTTTTATCCATGTGTTGTGAAACAATGATTCTGTTACGACACTCCCCGACGTTTCCGCCGCGGTTTGTTGTTTTAACGCGGTCGGGGTGTGACAGAAAAGTTGGTATCAGAGCCCATGGTTATAGGAAATTAGGTTATTAGTAATGCTTTGACCTAGTCTATAACCTTCCTAGGACCCTAACGCGAGTTTACTTGCGTTTAGTCATAAAACAATATCGTTGCCTATCTTTAGGCAACAACCACAACAAGAACACAAATTTCAAATCAGCTTTGAAAACCAATCATCTGTTATAGGATGATTTATTATAAGGTTTTGAACCTTCAAAGTTTTCAAAATCTGGTCAAAGTTTGGGTCTTATTAATGTGAACACGTGCAATCTGGAAGGGTGGGTGCCTGTATCATGAGTTTTCTGTCTTAGGCTAGAGTGTTCATACAAATCCACATAATCGGACCAGTCACTCTTACCTGGGAACTCTTGGGGTGAGTGTCCAGTTATAGGCTAAAGCATGTCTTTGCGATATATTATGAGGACCTATTTACTTTGATTCAGCTTTTGTGCGTTATTTGTTTGCTTCGTGGTTTGAACAAATGACCATCATCCATGCTTTTTGGTCGGTAATTATAACATCCTATTCTTACCCAATGCCATTTCACTTGTTTTCTCTCATGCTTCCTCTTTTAGAATGCCTCCTCGACGTGAGAATCAGATACCTAATGATGAACTGGCAGCTATCATTACGCAGCAAACGGCTGCTGTACTCCCAAACCTTATTTCTCAGGTTAACCAAGTCTACAATAACAACAATAATGCCCCATGTAACTTCAAGACGTTCAACTCGGCTAAGCCATCAAAATTTTCTTGGTCTCAAGGAGCAACTGCACTTCTGCAATGGTTCGAAAGTCTAGAGAGCATCTTCAGACATGTTCAGTGTCCAAATGAGCGAAAGGTTGAATTCACATCTAGTGTCTTTGAGAAACGAGCTTTAACATGGTGGAATGGTGTGATGAGAGATAGGTGTGCCGACGTGGCACTGGCTTAAACCTGGGAAGAGCTTCGAGCTCTAATGATGAGGGAATTCTGTCCTCGTCATGAGATTAGGGCATTGGAAAGGGAATTCGACGATCTTAAGCAAAATAGTGGTGAGCATCGAGCTTACACGGACCGTTATGAGGAGATAAGTCTGTTATGCCCGAACATGGATACGCCTTTGGATAAGGCAATCGAAAAGTACATTGATGGCCTACCAGACTCAGTAGAAGACATTGTTACTGGTAGCAACCCCACTACAGTTAGACAGGCCATTGAGCTATCCGCTACCTTGACTGAATCTCAGATCAGGAAAGGTAAACTTTTCCGAAAGGGTGATAAGAAACCGACCGATGAATTGAAACCAAAGGATGAGCAGACTGAATCCTCCAAGAAGCGAAAGGCTTCTCAGAACTTCGCCGTGGTCGCTCACAATGATCAAGATGTCCCCAACCAACCAGCTCAACCCAGCGCACGAAGGCTACAACACCCCCAGTGTCGTCGAAATCTCGGGGCTTGCAGCTCAAGAACTGCTTGTAGGTGCAGCCTGCGACATAAGCAACATCATTCACATAAGGCATTAGCAAAGCACCCTTGGAAATGTCCAAACATTTTGTAATGCGTCTTAAGTGACTAAACATTACCGTTGGGTGGGTTATTTCCTGAGGTACCTCCACTGCGTTCGGAGCGAAGGGCCTCGTGCTATGCGATGGCCTTTGAGATGCGCTCTTGTAATTCCGCCTCTGTCGTTGGCAGAGGGTTGTTGGTATTGGTGTTCCTTTGAAGTGACATCTTCTAGGAAGAAGATTGGTTAGGTCAGGCCTTATTAAAGACACAGGCACACAAGCCTCTACTTAACGAATAAGACCTAGAAGGTGCGTATACATATGTATATAAGCAATCGTCATAGCAAGCAATCATATAACATCATAATTATATCACAAGCATGTAGTTGGGAACATATTTAATGAGAACATAAGCAAGCACGTAGCATCACAATTATAGCACAAACGTGCAGATCAGCAACGTGCTTAGTGAGGACATGGCGACTTGAGCTTTCATTATTTACCGACCACAACCACATTGTCTACAAAGTGTATCACATCAAAAGGGACACAGGGTCACCCTACCCCTGTCCAATAAGTCTATCAGTGTATCAAAATCACGTGGTCAAAAGTGTTCTTCAAAAGTCTCCACAATCTCGGCTCATTAGTAGTGTCTTTACCCAAAAGTAATGCAATCCGCATAAAACCAAAAACCAACTATACTGATGACTGAGGTGGAGGAGGGAAGAAAAGCAAACTGGTAACATATGCGAGCTCCTCCTCGAGCTCGTATACACGACGGAATAAGTAACTGATCTGCTGCTCGATAGTAAGGAAACGAACATCAAAACCTAGGAAAGGTGTAAGAGCAGCAGGTGAGAGTGCAAAAGGAGACAGTGATGAATGTGGAGGATCAAAGTATACTGGCATAGACAGGGTGGAGGACGTGGTGTCAACTCAAGCTCCAAAACTCTATAACTCAAAACCTTAAACTGTAGCTGAAGTAACAGGAGCAACTCATCCCGTGTGTAGCCTCCATAATGTGAGGGATGATAGGGGTCAGAAATCAGCATAGCGTATGGTAGGAACCATCAGAATGGCTCGTCCAGCGGTGAAGAAATGAAAGGAGCAAACGGTGCAGCCTGTGAAGTCGAAGGAAATGCTGCTGTAGCATAAGGATCATCCGCGAGTGCTGACCTGGAGTACCTTCCCTTAGACGGGGTGCAGGGATGTCTTGAAGGAAAAACAATAGGCATGTTGGTGCGATGGACATCGGTCTCCATAGTGGGAAAAGGAGCAACATCTGTGACAACCCTCATAAAACCAGGTATCCGTACAATTAATTAATATTGATTAGTGCTTAATGACTGTGCTTAATTACAACTGATAACTTAAACTGCTTTCTGATTCTGTATCATACATACATGTGCATCACACTTCATATTGTCACATCATTATCACATACAAACTTTATTGACATACATGATGCACAAAGCACAGTTAACGGATAAAGTAGGAATATGCTGACGGGATTCAGTACATAGACAGACAGTGTTTTGAGACCCAGTATGGGCCAGAGACAAGGTACTACACTAGTATGGGGTGTAGGGAAGTAAGGACCAGAAAACTGCGTCACTAGGTGATAGATAAAGTGCCGGAAAGTGCCTAAAACCCACTTAAAGTGCAGAATTCTGCATTTTTCAGCAAAATTCAGCTTTTTAACATACTAGTATTATGCAGAAAATTGACTAAATGGTCCTGAATGCTTTCCTAAGTGTCGGGAATTAAAAGTGTCACAAAAAGTAACATAAAAGACACTAAACGGAATAGCTTGACACTTTAACGAACCGGTATCTAACCGAACAACCGGACATTACCCGGAACACCAAAATATTGCCAGAAACATTGTTTAATTATTTCTTGGCTAGTTATGATCCCCGAACACCATAACACCCACTAGAATATCTAGTAACTAACACTTGTAACCATATACTTGAATTTGAATTACTAACTAACTATTTACCATCAAACTTACATTTAACCCCCCCCCATATGATTTACGGCCCAAGGGAGGACCCCACCACCAAGATCACCACCTTACTTCCTAGATTTTATTTATTTATTTTATTTGGATCTTGCTTGATATAGTGAACAAAATATTGGTTGGAAGATTATAAGTATGGCACTTGATATCTCAAGATCATTTCATTTCACTTCACCACTTCACTCCATCTCCCTCACTCTCTTCCTCTCCCTCTCGGCCTAGATAGTGCCGCCACCACCACTACCATACAACCACCATCCATTCATTCCATACACTCTCAAGGTTGTAAGAAGGGTCTTGTGAAACTTGGTGCTCTTGAATCTTGAAGAACCTCCATCCATTGCTTTCATCCACCATCTTTGTCATCTTCAATCTATTGTGTTCTTCCCTAGCCTTTGAGCTAGTTGTAAGCTTCTTGTTACTAGTTTTTACTTCTAATTTTAGTTTGTTAAAAAATGTGTTATGTTATAAATCACAAGAACACTAAAAGACATAATCTTGAATTATGAACTTGAAGCTTACATATGATGAAATCTTGTTGAAATAATGTTGATTAAAGCATGCATGACACTTGATTGTTATTTACTTGAGATTATGATGTTGATCATCATAAGGAGCTTGCTAGATTGTGATTAAACACATGATCTAGCAAGTGAGAGGATGATTATGTGACAACATAAGATGATCATCCTCCTGTATGAACATGAACTTGAAAATAAGATGATTTCTTGAAAAACAATAAATATAGTAAGCTAGTAATCTTATGAATCTAGGATTCATGAGTAGTTTTCCAAAAGAACCAAGTCCAAAATGTGATTTTTATAAGAACTTGATTCTTACTTAAATGTACACTATTTTTGGTGATAAAATAAGTGTAAGAGCACTTTATTTACAAGAACAGTTCAAAAGAATAATTTTTAGAAGGATCATCCAACAAGTTATAAACACCTAGTTTCTTTAAGAATGAGATTTTTAAAGAAGTAAACACTCTTTAGAGGGTAACTAAACCTACTAAACACCCTACCAAGTTACTACAAGTTTTAATAAAAGTTCAAGTTCATGTTGTTATGTAAATTGTATAGTTTTTGCACTTGGTAAGTGTAATATGTTTAAAGTTTGATTGTTGATTGTTGTAATGATTTTTGAAAAGAAAATGATATGCTTTGATAGCATGGACACCTCCATTTTTAGGGGAAACTATGGCAAAATTTTCTAAAAATATCAACACTTAGAAAAATATTTTCTAACAAGTATTTACAAGTATATTTTGATCATAAGTTTTCGATACAAACTTTGCCATAATTTTTGTAACAAAAATACAAATATTGGAGGTTGGTTTTTTAATAAAAATGGGTAAATATATATATTTAGAATATATATACATATTAAGACACTTGTGTGATTACTTGTATACTTGGTGAAATAGTTATGTTATCTTGGGATAAAATAATATAACTTAACAAGTACCGTGAAATTTACTATCCAAAATAATACCGTTACTTATATATTTTTGGTAAATATTATTTTGGATACAAGAAAGGAAAATATGATTTTTTGTAAATATTACAAAGTTATATCATACTTTGACAAAAAGGAAAATATTATTTTTTTGGGAAGTTAAAATATATTTTCCTAGTATATTTAGAAGATATATGATTTTTGGGAAAAATATATATTTTCTGGACAATACATTATTTTTGGGACAAAATGAGTTTACAAATATATTTTCTAAAAGTGAGACTTGGAAATATATTATTTTAGAAATTTCAAATACAATAATACAATTATACATGTATAAGATACCCCATCCTTGGGAAGGAAATACGAAGTTAAACACTTGAGAAGTATTAATACAGAAATATTGCTCAAACAATTATTCCAAAACTAAATATAATTTAAGTTGAAATATTAATTATTTTGACAAATAATTATACAACTTGGAATAACATTAGAAACGTAAGTCTAAAACATTAATACTAAGCAAAGGCACGACCCGTCCGTCTAATAGACGTTAGTACACTGTAGGTAGTCGTGTTTGCTGACAGAGTTTGAGTTACGAGCTGAGGACGCAATACTGTGAGTTCATGTCCCCTTTTCTTTAAACTGTTTTGTTTATTTACTTCGGGGGTGAAATACATGTTACAAAAGGGTTACTTACAATACAATTGGTATGGTTAGCCTAGGAAAGAACCACAGATCATGTGAATGGGTAGGCGTATACTTGAGGCCATCAATCCTCTTGTAGGACCGAGGGGCATGAGTGATAGATCTATTTGGGTGTAGCGAGCCCACACCCATGAGGCCAGGGTGGCCCATAGTGGTGACTATGTCTTCCAGCCGGAAGCCCGGTGCAACTTTGCTAGGTTTGAGTCTTCCTACACCGTCACACATATCAGTGGCCTTGCAAACCATTGGTGATCTTTTCCTTGTTTGCTATCATACCGGGACTTTCATACATACATTGAATACAAAGGTTTATACATACTCACGAACACATGAACTCGCTCAACTTTTGTTGATTTTTCAAATTACATGTATTTCAGGGAACTAGTGGATCTGGCAGGTGTATGCATATGTTTTCAAGCTGCGTTTAAATAAAAGATGTCATTCGTGGTCGTAGAGTTTAGGGGATGTATCCTACTCCTGGACGGGATACATGTTTCTAAGCTCGGTTTTGTTTAAGTTCTTTTGTTGAGTCTTTGGGAACTCATTTAAACATGTTATGGTTTGTAACTTAATTTGGTATCGATGTTTTCAAGACAAGTATGTTGTGGTATTTTCCAAACTTAATTAATGGATGAATATCTTTTGGTTTTATCATATAGCATTGTTATGATTGAATGCTATGGTATTAAGAAGTCACACCAATAACCACGCTTCCGCAAAAGTCAAGGTGTGACAACATCAGCGGGTGCAGGCGGGGGAATAAATACCTCAACAAAAGGAGAATCAACAGGTGCAGGAACTGGATCAAGTATAACGGGTGCAATGTCTGGTAAACCAAAAGAAACATGGTCAGGATCAGGAATCGGCTCAAGATCAATAGGCGCAACATCAGGATGACCCAAACGGAAGAGGAGCTAGCTTAGGAGCAGGCTCTGGGTCGTGTGGAGGTATGAGATCTCGGGTAGGTAATAGTGAAGCAGTCATAGCGATGTCGTCGTCCGAGTCAGTAGCAAAAGCTGCAATCCGGCCGTCCGTAAAGCTGAAAGGGTCACAGACTCAAAGGAGTCCGAAACAGAGTGCAAACTGGAATCAGAGGATAACTCAATAACAGGGATCTCAAGAAGTGGAATAGCAACGACGTTCTCATCTTTCCATCATCATGGGTGTCATTGGGAGGACCATCAACAAGCAAATCAATGTCGTCATCAAACTAATTGTCGAAAGGCAGATTCTTGGGAGGAATGACCACGAGAGGTACGTCATCGAGGATCGGAGCCACGATGTGCTCATCATCAGGATACCCACTGATGAGATGATCATGGACTGGAATAGGTACAACAAAAGGGTCCTCGTCTGGAGTTCCATCAACAGTCGGTAAGTCTTCTCCAAAGTCAGGCAACGCGAGTGGTTGAAAGTCGTCATCGTCGTCTGATAGCATATCTGGGTCGCCCTCAGTATCTGACGTAAATATCTCCGGTGCAGGTGCAATCTCATTATCTGTGGCGGTGGTCGTAGGGTCGTCAATGTCTGACAACTCGCTCTCTAAAGAAGGTGACATGTGTGCGGGTACATAATAATCATAGCATGTATATCTATAGTAATCACTAACACTTAGTGTATTGCAAGCAAAGATAATTCATCATGTAATCATGTATTCACATTATCCTTTATGAAACTTTCTATCCTTCCTAGTCTCCCAGACTAAACCACCTAGTCTCCCAGACTAAACCACCTAGTGTCCCAGACTAAATCACCTAGTCTCCCAGACTAAACCACCTAGTCTCTCAGACTGAACCACCTAGCCTCCCAGACTGAACCACCCAGTCTCTCAGACTGAACCACCCAGTCTCTCAGACTGAACCACCCAGTCTCTCAAACTGAACCACAAACATAAACCTTGAAATGTGTTTCGTGTCTTTTCTTTATAAAAATGTTTGTTTCTTGGATCTGGGCGTTTTTGTGTATGCAATGAAAACATGCTGTAAAAATATTTTTGTGAGAGCCCTAATGATTGTAGTCTAGACTCGAGAAGGAATCCTAGTTCGCTACAATCGAAGCTCTGATACCAAACTGTCACACCCTGACTTTTGCGGAAGCATGATTTGGTGTGACTTGCTTAATATCATTGCAATCAACCATAACAAACAACTATATGATAAAACCAAGGTGTTCATCCATAAATAGTTTTCAAAATAATACAACCGTCATCGTTTAACATCAACTTAAGACTTTAAGTTTAGATCACATGACCACCAAGGCTTAAAGTTTCATACTGGACTTTACAAAAGACATAACCAAACTAGGTTTCGAGCCATGTATCTTATCCAAGATAAAATACATAACCTAAACCCCTCGACTTTGAATGACACCTTTTACTAGAGACATGACTTGTAAACTCCAACGCCCGCCGGATCCATACTTAATTTCCTGAAATACATGTAGTTTGAAAACATCAACAAAAGTTGAGCGAGTTCATGTGTTTTGTATGTGTGCACGAGTATCCTTGAAAACATTTGTAAGTATGTATGTATGTATTTGTAAACTGGTATGAAGCAACAAGGAAAACAGATCAATTAATGTGTAGCTAATACATTAATATAAGTGACATGGTATAGGAAGCACACAACCCTGTAAGCGTATTTCGTACCGGCCCCTCCGGCGGAAAGACATAGTCACCACATGCAGCCAACTCGCAGGCCCATGGGTGGGGCTCGTAACACCCAATAGATCTATCACTCATGCCCCTCGGTCCTTATACAAGGATTAATGGTCTTAAGTCAATCGCCTATCCATTCACATGATCTAGCAGTACATTCCTTAGCTAATCATACCATTTGTAATTGTTTGTAAACAGTATGTAACATGTACTTCACCCCTGAAGTTATAAAACTGAAAACAGTTAAAAGAAAAGGGGGGACATGAACTCACAGTTTTGCGTTCTTCGTATCCAATGTAACTCAAAGCTTCCTCTAGAACGCACGACTACCTACATGCGTACTACGGTCCATTAGACGGGTAGGTCGTGCCTTAACCTTGGTCTTAATTAGTGTCTTGAGTTACGTTTCCAAGTGTCTTCATCATTATTCCAGGTTATATAATTATTTGTTAAAATAATAAATATTTATATTTTGGAATAATAGTTAAAACAATATATATTAACTTAATACTTCCCAAGTATTTATACTTGTATATTCTTCCCAAGGATGGGTGTATTTGTATTCTTGTATTTGTATTCTTGTATTTATATATTTTTGCCATGTATTGGGGTCGTATTCAGGTGTGTATTTATACGTACGAGAATACGTATTTTTATTGTATTCATTAAGTATTCATATACTTAATCTCGTATTAATTTTCCGGAATATTATCTTTAATAAAAGTCCACCAATATATACTTCCAAAATATATGTTGTAATAAATATTATTTAGATACATTATTTATAATTCTTCTTTTGGCAAAAATATTTGTATTTTCTTATCAGTCATAAAAATAATATATTTTCAAGTCTAACTTTGAAAATATATATAAACTCATTTTTCTCCAAAAATGATATATTTCATATTTATGTGAGAAAAATATATATCTTTAATCTATAAACATTGTATTTCATGTTTGTGTAAGAGAAAATATATATTCCTTAAAAATAATATATCTTCTAAAATTTCCAAGAAAAATATATATTCATAAATGCCAAAATAATATATTTTTCTCTTGTCAAAATATGATATATCCTTGTAGTATTTTTAAAAGTCATATTTTCATTCCCTTGTGTCTAAAATATTATTTACCAAAATATACTTGGTGAATAAATTCCGGAATATTTTGTAAGTCTTATTCCTTGTTCGGTTTCACCAATATTTTGCGTATAATTTGTATATTCATTCTTTGGAATTTTGGTAATATTTTGGATTGTGATTCTTGGTATTTTAATGAGTTATATTATTTCATGTCCTAAAATAATATAACTAACTAATACACAAAATATACAAATAATCACACACATGGTGTCTTCCAAATATATATTTCCTAAATACATATCTAGTCACTTTTATTTATGAAAATCAACCTCCAATATTTATATTTTTGTGACAAAATTTATGGCAAAGTTTATGTAGGAAACTCATGGTTTAAAATACACTTGTAAATATTTGTTTGGAACTATTTTTCTAAGTGTTTACTTTTCTAGAAAAATTTTGACATAGTTTTCCCCTAAAAAAAGGAGGTTTCCATGCTTTCAAGCATATCATTTTCTTTTGTAAAAATCATCATAATCAATTCACAATCATCAACAAACAACCTTTACTTACCAATTTTGCCAAAAACAAGTAATAACTACTACTTCATGAACTTGAATATTTGTAAAAATTTGGAGTAACTTACTAGTGTTCTTAGTAAGTCTTGTTACCCTTTAAAATGTGATTAGTTCTTTAAAATTTCATTTTTTTTAAAGAAGTTAGATGTTTACAGCTTCAAATCATGTTTTCTAAAAATACTTCTTTATGCATTCTTCTTGTTACACAAGTGTTTCTACACTTGTTTAACCACCAAAAATAAAGTTTGTTTATGTAAGAACCAAGATTAAATAAAACTTATATTTTTAACTTGGTTCCTTTGAAAAACCATCCATAAACCTTTAGATCTACATGATTAACAACTTACTTTGATCTTTATTTTTCAAGAAAAATTATGTTCTTTCAAGTTCATGCTTTATGTGTGGATGATCTATGATCCTACAACATTTCTATTTTCTCATCTTGCTAGATTATGTTTTTAATCATGATCTAGCAAGATCATATGATGATCTACATCATATACATGAACAAACAACAATCAACAAGCAAATCAACTCATATTCATCAAGATTTCTTCATATTTTAAGCTTATGTTCATGTTTACTTCTTGTGATTCTTAGTGTTCTTCATGATTAACATTATGGTTCTTCTTTTAACCACTTAAAATAGAAGCAAAGTAGCAAGATCAAGGTTCTTACCACTAGCACATGGCTAGGGATGATCAAGAGGAGAAAACAAGTGGATAAAAGCAAACGGTGAAGGTCCTTCAACTTCCGAAAGCTCCAAGCTTCCTAATACACCTTCTTACACCTTTGTACATATGTGGAATGGATGGAAGATGGATGAAAAATGGTGGAGGTATCTGGGTGTTCTTGGCCGTGAGCAAGCAAGGAAGAAGGAGAGAGTTTTGTGTGTGTTGGTAGGTGTAAGAATGAAGTTATGTTACTAATGTGCCATACTTATAACCAAACTTAGGTGATTTCCAATGGTTTTTATGTTTAAAATAAGCCAACAAGATCAATTATAAAATTGAAATAAAATCCCAAGTGGGGCCATGTGTTGGGCCATCCACTAGGTGGGGGGGGGGGTCTAGGTGTAGGCTTGAACTAATAGTTAGTTTGTTAGGTTAAAATCCAATAGGATTTAGTTGTTAGATATTTGTATGGTGTGTTATGATGTTCGGGGACCATAACTAGCTTGGTAATGTTAAAACAGTGCTTCTAGTGTAAATTTGGCGTTTTGGGTAATGTCCGGTGGTTCGGTTGGTTACCGGTTCGTTAAGGTGCTAAACTTCGCAGTTTAGTGTGCTTTATGTACCCTTTTATGACAATTTTGTTTCCCGACACTTAGGAAAGTATTCAGGACCATTTTACCATATTTCTGCATTATATTAGTGTGTTAAGATGCTGATTTATGCTGAATTTTGCAGAATTCAGCAATTTGGGTGAGTTTTAGGCACTTTCCGGCACTTAAACTATCACTTGGTTTCTGGCTCATTCTATGTCTCAATGCACTGTCTGTCTAGGTGCTGATTTCTGACATCATTTTCCTAATTTATCAGATAACTGTGCTAACTGTACTTAATGCATCATTTGAGGCAATAAAGCTTTCATGCAATATTGGTATGATATTAAACAATGTATGATGCACATGTATGTATATGGCAGAAATCAGAAAGCAATTAATTGTAATTCAGCATAGTCATTAAGCACTAATCATGGTTAATTAATTGTACGGATACCTGAATTTTTGACAGTTGTCACATAAACAACGAAGTTCTGCCCCGTTGTAAGTATCATAACCCCGGTTACGTATTAGATACGCTGCCCAATTGATCTAGGGTTCCGTAACAGCTGTCGTGGTTCTGCCCGACGTAGTCGTTGGAATGCCGTCTCGGGGAGGGTATTACTAATGTAAATATTGGGTTATTATACTAACTTGTGTGCAATTGTGTAATTAATAGATAATCACCAGGAAATCCTTAAGGAAAACCCTAAGATAGCAATGTGAGTAATCTCTTTTTTACAAACTGTTTTTACAAAACCTCAAATATTTAACATTATATTAAACAGTGATTGAGTATTTGTATTCTACAATTATCGTCGGTATGTTGGGGTTTTGTATACAAAATTTGTTACTACATTGTGGGTAGTAACATGACCACAAGTCGGGTTGACAGTACTGTGGGTGGTAATTAAAGTAGATGGAAACAAATGTAATTACGCGACCGCCTTCAATACTGTAAAGTGGTTTTTATCTGTCTTGATTAAACTGGGATTCACTCACCAGTATTTCCCACTGACAAAATGTTTTAAACGCGTTTCAGGTAACAAAATGTGAAAGCCAAATAGAAGCCAGCTGGACAGCACTGAAGGCTTGGAAAAGTGGCAATAAAAGTTACCTAAATAAAGAGATGTTTTTAATTAAAATGTGTGTACTTGAAACTTGGGAATTGTAACGACTCACACAAAAACGTCCTAAAAACGTTCCGTAAATATAAACCCGGATCCCTAATATAACAACTCTCATTAAAAATACTATTTCTTATTTTAATTTAACCAAGAGGAAACCTTAATTGAGACACCCAAGTGATTCTGCATAAACCCTAAAAATATCAGAACAATCAGAATCAGGATCAGGGCCCCTAAAACTCAGGGGGGGGGGGGGTATTCCCTACTTGATGATTATCCTAAATAACTCGTTGTCTAAATTTAATTTCGAGAAATTGTTGACTCAGCGGGCCTAGTCCCAACCGTGGCTACCCTATAGCCTATTTTCACACCATACGCATCGTAGGGGTTTAAAGCCTACGATGCGCAGGCTTGTTAAAGTCCCCTACGCATCGTAAGGGTTCTAGGCCTACGATGCGTAGGGCTGACCAAAATTCGGGTATAAATAGCAGGCATTGGCAATCGCATTCTGTTGTTCATTCGACGTTCAAATTCGATCTGTATGACGAGTTATAGTCGAAATCAGTCACAAATCACTAATTAGTAGAGGGGGTGCTGCTACGATACAGGGTATTAACTCAATCGCTGCTACGATTCAATGTCCGATCGATTGGAAACTATCCGATGGATGTTTAAGTGCTGCCCACATTAGGGTGATCCTTTGTCATTCGTTGTGATTCCGACAGGATGTTTGAGTGCCACCCGAACTCGGGGAATACTCCGTCCTTCGTTGTGAATCCGATGGATGTTTAAGTGATTGCATTTTGTCATTCGTTGTGAGGGTTTTAATCTCGTGAGTAATCGTAAAAGCTGTATTAGTTATTTACCTAGTTCATGTGCACTAGGTTACAAGGTTAATCAATAGGCTAAGCTCTGCCTGTATAAATCTGCAATATATCAAGGCTTATCTCTAGACTTTGGTTGTATGAATCTGCATGATTATAATGTGAGTCATTCTCTTTTTATCAACTATTTTACAATACCTCAAATTATTTTCCAGGTTATAATTACAGGGACTAAGTCGTGGATATCTTGAATTACTGGTTAATGGGGTATTGTGCACATTACTAATTTTCTCCCAGTTAGGTTCATTGACCTACTAGGGATAATCACTGTTAGGTTCATTGACCTACAGGGATAATCATCACTATTTAGGTTCATTGATCTAATAGTGGTATGACCATCGTCACCATTGTGACATAGAGCCAGATAAAGATAAGATAGAAGCCATTGTAATCGCTCTTATGCTGTAATTAATAACTATGCATCATTATGCAAAATGAATGATTCACTCAGTATTTCCCGCTGACAAAACCTTTTTAAAATACTTTTCAGGTAATTACAGTAGATGGGAGTAATAGATGGATACGGCACTGAAAGGCATCAAGAAGTGGCTTATTTATTAATTAAATCAAAATAAGAAATATTGTTTTATGTAATAAAATTTATCTTTATTAAAGCTACCATTATAAAACATGGGTTTATCCCATTTATTAAATAAAATCCGGTATTTTATAAACTCTGATATTTTTCCTAACTCACGGTCCTGATAAAATTTCCGCTGCAACGTTTTCAAAATAATCACCGTTACCGCTGGACTGTTCACGGCACCCGATTCCGTCCAGGGTGGGTCGGGGGTCGTGACAGAAGGTGGTATCAGAGCCAACTCAAAGAGCCACTGCTTTAAGCCTATAAGTGTTGTGATAACAATACTTAAATAAAAGAGTTAGGAGATTGCTGTTAACTGGTAGCACACATGATAGCAATTAGACTTGAACTTAAGAAAAGATGCCTTAATATTAGCTTCACGATAAACTAAGTACTTGTGTAAATAAATATGATGGATTTTGGTGTGCCATAAGTAATATATTTGATAAAGTAAATATCACAAGACAACTAAGTCCAGAGTCACTAGTTGAAAGAATGATCAACAGTGTTATAAATAAAATCACTAGTTGAAAGAATGATCAACAGTAATATGACTTGAGTCACTAGTTGAAAGAATAATCAATAATAAATTGACACTGTCACAGGAATCGTCTAGTGATTAATATAATAATAAGATATGTTATGGAAATACAAATTTCCTTAATTCTGAATAAAAGCCCTAATAAGATAGGCATTTTTTTTTTGAAAAGATACTATTTATGGGAAATAGAAAATTTTCTCCGGCAAGACTGGGTATGATGTAGCAGACTCTCCAGTTTGTCCGGATATACTGAAGTTACCTCTCCGGCAAGAACCGGGTAAGAAGGTATATAATATGTCAGCAAGTGACAAGATTTCCCTAAAATAGTATCATGATCTGATATCTGACTGGTTTTTGGAAATATGAATTTGTTAAAAAACATTGACCTGATAGAGGGTATGTATATTACAGCATGTGATATATATATATATAGATATGTATATCTATAAGGAATTCCAAAAGTCAATTAAGAATAAAGCATCAGTATCTGTGTCTAGATTTCTTATTCAGGAATCTCTTTTCCGATATCAAACATTATTTAATCATCTGTCTCGTAGCTCGTGTGATAAAATAAACAAAGGAAACCCATTAAGTTGGGATACTATCGAAAGTGTAAAGAATTTCTAACACTTTACCATAAACTATTAACGCAAGTAAAAAGCATGTAAAATTGTGATAAGGTACAAGAAAACACATAAAAATTTGATTATAAATCCACAGAAGTTGAAGTATATTACACATAACTTCCGAGGCAAGACCTTTTGAAAATATAAATTGGGCACGATAACACCAATGTTAAAATTCCGTCAGTAAGAAGAACTGCTAATCAAAAAGAGGCATTTTGCCACAGGATCCTACAAAATGAATATCTCTAAAGTACGCTAGAACAGGATTTCATAAACATCCGTGCACAGTCTAATCAGAGTCATAATTATTATCACTGCAAAAGGAGGAACATACTTTTGCAAATTCCCTATTTCATTTTTCGACATTCCCTGATAATGTCATTTAACAACAGTTATCACACAAAATTCCGGATAGAAGTTCCTATATTTCTTTCATTGAAATTTTGACTTTTGCATATAAATAAATTAACTTTCGTGTTTCTACTTCCCTTAATGATCATCATACCAGAAGGATTTATTTCATATTAGCGAATATTGATTCATTTCATTTCTTGATAAATCCACACGTTACACATACACCGAATTGTTGTGCATGTAGTTCGTTTAATTTCTGAATTCCACTGGAGGGCTTCATTCTAATTTGTCGTTTTATCCAAACTCAAATATCCTTTAGTTAGAATTGATTTTGGCATGGTGAACCGCATTATTGCTAAACAATGACTCTTAATATCGAGTCAATAAATTTTTGAAAAACTCAATTTTCTTTGGCATCCATGGTTTCTGTTATGACCATGTCTGAATTTTCTTATTTAAACTCGTTTTGTTTAAACCGAGTTCAATTGTTTGAACTTGCTCGCATTACTTATTCAATTCAAGGTTCCATATGATGAATAAAACCATCATATTCAGAATAATCCTAACAAGCATTTCAATTCTCTTGAATTATAACATGCTTGTGTGATCCTCGACTTCACTAAATCATTTCTTTGATCACAATCACTTTGTGGTGACATTTTCACAAAATCTGAAGATTGCGCTAATCTCGGATTTAATTATTTAATTATTTATATTAAATCCACTTTGTTGATTTATTCTATACAAAGAATCTTAAAATAATCATGTGCTCAGATAATGATACCCAAATTCATATTTCGATATATCTCTTAATAATTATTACAATAGCAATCAAGCTTTTCGTAAAATTTATTGTTCTATCCTCGTTGATCGAAAAACATTATATAAATTTAATTGATTATATATGAAAATTACCTAAATTTACAAATATAGTATTACTATATTTTAAACCATTGCGGTAAAGAAATTATATTTAAAGAATACGTTTATTTAAAGTTATTGTTTAGTTATTTATTTATTTATAAAAAGTAGTAGTGTTAAGATTATTTTAATACTAGGGTTATTATCAAGGGCAGGTATTGGATAGCCTAGCCTTAGTTAGGCATGGATTGGCCACCTATGCTTAAACAAGGCAGCACTAATCAATATCCACCATGATAATGACTAGTTAATATAAATTAAGTCATCATACTTATTTAGTAAATTTTAATTATATATGAAAATATATATACTTTGGAGAAGACATATTTTCATACAATATAAGGGACAAATAAAACATTATAAATAATAGTGATCTCTTTTACAAAAATAAAATATTTTGTAACTGAAATAACTTCATTACAGTGTTTTGTAATATATGATCCCTAAAAAGTGTATTATCACAATTAAAATAACTTGGAACTCTAAACAATGATACACTAATTTTATTTTCTTTTGGTATATCTTTGCAATTCACTTATCTCAACACTTTGATTTTCTCATATTATAAATTAATATTTGACAAATCATTTTTCATGTTTTTATTTCATTTGAAATCTGTCAAATTCTAAGTCTTCCTCGGTTACCAATCAAAGTAAACTTTCTTTTGACAAAGAATTTTTATTGATTCTAAAAAGTTCTTCATATTCATTTTAAATATCTATTAATCATATATCTTTCGGCATAAACCTAGTCACCTTGGAAATTATATCATTTCATCTCATTCATTTTCGATTTTTCGAACTAATTCCGTTGACTCATTGAATCCTACTTATGATACAACTCGTATTCACAAAATTCGATATTTTAAATTCTGTGTCATATACCCTAATATTATTGTTATTAACTAAAAGGTGACATAAGTCTAAAAGAAATATCATAACCCAAATACACTTGGGAGCTGGAATCTGAGATGAAGAAAAAGTATTCCTACTTATTCCAGTAAATCTCGAGGACGAGATTTTTATTAAGGTGGGGAGAATGTAACGACTCACACAAAAACGTCCTAAAAACGTTCCGTAAATATAAACCCGGATCCCTAATATAACAACTCTCATTAAAAATACTATTTCTTATTTTAATTTAACCAAGAGGAAACCTTAATTGAGACACCCAAGTGATTCTGCATAAACCCTAAAAATATCAGAACAATCAGAATCAGGATCAGGGCCCCTAAAACTCAGGGGGGGGGGGGGGTATTCCCTACCTGATGATTATCCTAAATAACTCGTTGTCTAAATTTAATTTCGAGAAATTGTTGACTCAGCGGGCCTAGTCCCAACCGTGGCTACCCTATAGCCTATTTTCACACCATACGCATCGTAGGGGTTTAAAGCCTACGATGCGCAGGCTTGTTAAAGTCCCCTACGCATCGTAAGGGTTCTAGGCCTACGATGCGTAGGGCTGACCAAAATTCGGGTATAAATAGCAGGCATTGGCAATCGCATTCTGTTGTTCATTCGACGTTCAAATTCGATCTGTATGACGAGTTATAGTCGAAATCAGTCACAAATCACTAATTAGTAGAGGGGGTGCTGCTACGATACAGGGTATTAACTCAATCGCTGCTACGATTCAATGTCCGATCGATTGGAAACTATCCGATGGATGTTTAAGTGCTGCCCACATTAGGGTGATCCTTGTCATTCGTTGTGATTCCGACAGGATGTTTGAGTGCCACCCGAACTCGGGGAATACTCCGTCCTTCGTTGTGAATCCGATGGATGTTTAAGTGATTGCATTTTGTCATTCTTTGTGAGGGTTTTAATCTCGTGAGTAATCGTAAAAGCTGTATTAGTTATTTACCTAGTTCATGTGCACTAGGTTACAAGGTTAATCAATAGGCTAAGCTCTGCCTGTATAAATCTGCAATATATCAAGGCTTATCTGTAGACTTTGGTTGTATGAATCTGCATGATTATAATGTGAGTCATTCTCTTTTTATCAACTATTTTACAATACCTCAAATTATTTTCCAGGTTATAATTACAGGGACTAAGTCGTGGATATCTTGAATTACTGGTTAATGGGGTATTGTGCACATTACTAATTTTCTCCCAGTTAGGTTCATTGACCTACTAGGGATAATCACTGTTAGGTTCATTGACCTACAGGGATAATCATCACTATTTAGGTTCATTGATCTAATAGTGGTATGACCATCGTCACCATTGTGACTTGTCACCATTGTGACATAGAGCCAGATAAAGATAAGATAGAAGCCATTGTAATCGCTCTTATGCTGTAATTAATAACTATGCATCATTATGCAAAATGAATGATTCACTCAGTATTTCCCGCTGACAAAACCTTTTTAAAATACTTTTCAGGTAATTACAGTAGATGGGAGTAATAGATGGATACGGCACTGAAAGGCATCAAGAAGTGGCTTATTTATTAATTAAATCAAAATAAGAAATATTGTTTTATGTAATAAAATTTATCTTTATTAAAGCTACCATTATAAAACATGGGTTTATCCCATTTATTAAATAAAATCCGGTATTTTATAAACTCTGATATTTTTCCTAACTCACGGTCCTGATAAAATTTCCGCTGCAACGTTTTCAAAATAATCATCGGTACCGCTGGACTGTTCACGGCACCCGATTCCGTCCAGGGTGGGTCGGGGGTCGTGACAGGAATTTCCCATGTGTTTAATATTATAAAAGCGTGGTATTTTACTCTGATAAAATATTTCCTAACTACGGTCCTGATGTAATTTCCGCTGCCAAATTGATAAACACCGATACCACCGAAACTGGCCATGGCCGCCCGTTCCCGGGCAGATAGGGGACGGGGGTTGCTGGAGAAAGGATTCATACAGCCAAGCTCATCACCATGGGGAGCACCGATCTTATTCGTTAAGAAGAAAGACGGGTCAATGCGTATGTGCATTGATTACCGTGAATTGAACAGATTCACAATTAAAAATCGATACCCATTACTGAGAATCGATGATTTATTTGATCAATTGCAAGGAGCTCGATTTTTCTCTAAAATCGATTTACGTTCAGGATATCATCAATTAAGGGTACAGGAAGAGGACATTCCTAAGACCGCTTTCAGAACAAGGTATGACCATTATGAATTTACTGTCATGACATTTGGTCTAACCAATGCCCTAGCTGCATTTATAGACATGATGAACCGAATATGTAAGCCATATTTGGATAAATTCATAATTCTCTTTATAGATGATATTCTCATTTACTCTAAGAATAAGGAGGAACATGTAGCGCATCTGTATGCACTTCTAAGTTTATTGAGAAAAGAAAAGCTTTATGCAAAGTTTTCAAATGTGAATTTTGGTTAGAACAGGTACAGTTTCTTGGATATTTAGTCAATCATGAAGGAATTCATGTGGATCCCATAAATATCGAGGCAATTACCAAATGGAAAACCCCTGAGTCACCAACCGAGGTTAGAAGTTTCTTAGGATTGGCCGGTTATTATAGAAGATTTATTTGAGATTTTTCTAGAATAGCCATTCCCTTAACTAAGTTAACCTGTAAATCTGTTAAGTTTGAATGGGGACCAAAACAAGAAGAAGCCTTTAGAATCCTTAAGCGAAGATTGACCAACGCACCCATACTAGCATTACCAGAAGGAACTAAGGACTTTATAGTCTAGTGTGACGCTTCTAAACTAGGTTATGGATATGTATTGATGCAATGTCAAAAGGTTATAGCTTACGCCTCTAGACAACTTAAGAATCATGAAGAAAATTATTCAACCCATGATTTAGAATTTGGAGCTATAATTTTTGCCCTTAAAATTTGGAGACATTACCTTTACAGTAGTAAGTTTACCATTTTTACTGATCATAAGAGTTTAAGGTATGTTTTCGGGCAAAAGGAATTGAAGATGAGACAAAGACGCTGGATGGAAATTCTTAGTGATTATGATTGTAATATCCAGTATCATGCAGGAAAGGCAAACGTGGTAGCTGATGCTTTAAGTCGAAAGTATCATGAAAAGCCAAAAAGAGTACGTTCTCTTAAATTAAATCTGCACGTAGATTTAAATGAACAGATTAGAAAAGCACAAGAATCAGTGATCAAGGATGATACTAAAAAGTTGAAAGGGATGATTAAGGAACTAGAACAAGGAACATATGGAATTTGGAGATTCCATAAGAAAAGAATGTGGATACCTAAATTAGGAAACCTACGCCACCGTATATTAGAAGAAGCCCATAAGTCTAAGTATACGATGCATCCTGGAAGTGATAAGATGTATCAAGACTTAAGAAAGAATTTCTGGTGGATAAGAATGAAAAAGGATATAGCAGCATATGTTGCAAAGTGTCTAACCTGTTCACAAGTTAAAGCTGAACATCAGAAACCCTCAGGTTTGTTGTAACCGTTAGAAATGCCAGTTTGGAAATGGGAATTGATAACAATGGATTTTGTTACTAAATTACCCAAGACAAGAAAAGGTAATGATACAATCTGGGTGATTGTAGACAGGCTAACTAAGTCAGCTCATTTCCTACCCATGAAGGAAACGTTCAGTATGGAACAATTAGCTAAATTATATGTAAATGAAATAGTTTCATTAAATGGAATTCCTTTATCAATTGTTTCTGATAGGGATAGCCGTTTTACCTCTCATTTTTGGACAAGTTTCCAAAAGGCAATGGGAACCAAGCTAAATCTAAGCACAGCTTACCATCCTCAAACGGACAAACAAAGTGAAAGGACAACTCAGACAATGGAAGACATGCTTAGAGCTTGTGTAATTGATTTCGGAGGTAATTAGGACGATCACTTACCATTGATAGAATTTTCTTATAACAACAGTTATCATACCAGTATCAATACTGCACCATTCGAAGCACTTTATGGACGAAAGTGCCGAACCCCCGTCTGTTGGGCAGAAATTGGAGAAAAACAACTATCCGGACCTGAGATAGTACAAGAGACAACAGACAAAATTATTCAATTCAGGGAATGATTGAAAGCAGCACGTGATCAACAGAAGAGTTATGCAGATAACAGACGAAAGCCATTGGAATTTCAGGTAGGAGACAAAGTGTTATTGAAAGTCCCTCCTTGGAAAGGAGTGGTAAGATTTATCAAAAGAGGAAAGCTAAGCCCCAGGTATGTTGGACCTTTTGAGATTATTAAAAGAATAGGACCTGTAGCCTATCAGCTACAACTGCCAGAGGAAATAACAGGAATACATGATGTATTTCATATATCTAACCTTAAGAAATGCTTAGCTGATGAATCATTGATAGTACCTCTTAAGGATATAGAAGTAAATGAAAAGCTTAAATTTGTAGAGAAGCCACTACAGATTGAAGACAGAAAGGTCAAGAATCTTAAACATAAAATATTAGTTCTGGTCAAAGTGAAATGGGACTCCAAGAGAGGACCAGAATACACATGGGAGCTTGAATCAGAAATGCAAAGGAAATATCCACACCTGTTCCAGTAGACCTCGAGGACGAGTTCTAAAACAAGGTGGGGAGGATATAACAACCCTCCAAAATAATTCCGACACCCTAAAAATATTTAAAATATCCCAATACGTCGTAAAATACACCCCGTATACGAAAACGGGCCCCAGATACCTTGATTTTTATTAAAATTAATAAAAAAACAAAAATTTATGGTCTCTGGCGGGGCGCGACAGACCCCTTAGGATCTGTCGCGCGGAGCGAGCGAAGGGTCAAGTGGCGCAGCCCTGAGCTACCACGTGTCAAACACACGTCGAGCCTACACCGGTGACTGGCCAACCCTAGGGCCTACCTGACCTAGCTCGCGGGTCGCGATAGCCCTTTGTGTGTTCTTCGCGGGCCGCGAGGGAGTCTAAATCAGGCCCTATAAATTAGGAGTATCAGCTTTCACTTTCTGACGCTCACACACACTTTCTCTCTCGAATTTCTGCATAGTATAAGCTATATTCGGGCATAATATCCCCTAAATAGCGAAGTTCTGCCCCGTTGTAAGTATCATAACTCCGGTTACGTATTAGATACGCTGCTCGATTGATCTAGGGTTCCGTAACGGCTGTCGTGGTTCTGCCCGACGTAGTCGTTGGAATGCCGTCTCGGGGAGGGTATTACTAATGTAAATATTGGGTTATTATACTAACGCTTGTGCAATTGTGTAATTAATAGATAATCACCAGGAAATCCTTAAGGAAAACCCTAAGACAGCAATGTGAGTAATCTCTTTTTTTACAAACTGTTTTCACAAAACCTCAAATATTTAACATTATATTAAACAGTGATTGAGTATTTGTATTCTACAATTATCGTCGGTATGAATAACAACCCTCCTGAAATTTTTCTGACACCCTAATATATTTTAAATTACCCTTATATGTCTTAAAATATACCTCGTATGTGAAAACCGAGCCCAAAATATGAAATATCATTAAAAGTAAAATAAAAACAAGAAATTTAAGGTTGTCACGGGGCGCGTAGCCTTTGGCTACTGCCTACGCGGGCCACGAGTGATCAACAACGAGGTCGCACCCGGTGTTGACACGTGGCAACACGTGTTGAACCTATATTGTGACCCAGATCAGCTACGCCATAGACCCCCTACTACGCGGGCCGCGTAACCCGAGATCTAACCTTACGAGGGCCGCGAGGAAATGAAATTACAGCCCTATAAATAGCAGGCATCGGCTTGAAGTTGAAATCGTTCATCTCTCGACTCTTTCTCTCAAAATTCTTATAGTAGCCATAATACTCGGGTATAATATCCCCCTAATTAACGAAGTTCTGCTCCGTTGTAAGTATTATAACCCCGGTTACGTATTAGATACGCTGCCCGATTGATCCAGGGTTCCGTAACAGCTGTCGTGGTTCTGCCCGACGTAGTTGTTGGAATGCCGTCTCGGGGAGGGTATCGTTAATATAAATAAAGGTTTATTATACTAACATATGTACATTTGTGTAAATTATAGATAAATCACCAGGAAACCCTAAAAGAAGTCTAAGACAGCAATTTGAGTAATCTCCTTTTTGTAAATTGTTTTTACAAAACCTTAAATGTTTTACAATGTGATTAAGCAGTGATTGAGTCTTTGTAGTTCTTCAATTATTGCCGGTATGTTGGGGTTTTGTATACAAAATGTGGAACACGTTACAGTTGGACAACGAGTTAGCCAATGTGTAATGACCCACCAGTCAGGATTGACAATACTGAATGAGTAATTGTGTAGAAATAAACAATGTGATAGCTCTCAATACTGTGTTAATTGATAAAACTCTTCTTGATTAAACTGGGATTCACTCACCAGTATTTCTCACTGACAAATGTTTTTAAAACGCATTTCAGGTAACAAAATGTAACAGCCAAATTAGAAGAAAGCCAGCTGGAGAGCACTGACGGCTTGGAAAAATGTGGCTATAAAAGTTACCTAAAAGACGATGTTTTAAATTCAATAAAATAGGGTTTGTCCCTATGTTGTAATAAGAAACTTGGGTTTTACCCATGTGGTTATTAATATAAAATATGGTGGTTTTACTCTGATAAACATTTCCTAACTACGGTCCTAATGAAATTCCGCTGCCAAATTAATAAACAAAATGATAGCACCACAACTGGTCTCACGGCCGCCCGTTCCCGGGACAGATAGGGGGCGGGGGTTGCGACAGAAGGTGGTATCAGAGCTAAGCCACTGATTCAGCCACAGAAGTGTTCTGCTGACATCAATATATTATCCAAATTGTTAGGAAATAAATTATGAAAATACGTGCATATCTGTATTTTATTGTTATGTGTTACTTGACTATTTGTTAGTTTACAGTATGAGTGATCAAGGACCCTCGGACGTGTATTGTCAGTTGTCTGATTCACCTAGGAGTGAAGGTACTTCTTCCCAGCCTACCCTCTCTGGGTATTCTGCTGATCAGGAAGAAGGGATGTTTGTCTTTAAGGCTCAGTCTGAAGAGCCATTCCCTCAGAAAAAGAGAGGATGGTTCAGTAAGGGAGCATTCGAGCGTAGGAAAAGAATGCGAAAGTTGCAACAGCATAGAGTCCTAGCAGCCGCTAAGTGAGAGTCAGATGCCCATACACAGGATATGCTTAATAGGAGCTTAGCCAATTTTTATATCCTAGCAACAACTGTTGCCGACCCAAATCTGGAACAACTAGTAGCCCCACAACCCTTACCTTTGTTCCCCACTCAGCCGATGGAGATAGAAATGCATGATTTCAACCCTGAGGAGATACCTAGGATACCAGCCCCTAATCCCTTAAATCCAAATTATGATCCATGGTTCGATGATCATAGGGATTATGTGCCACGCTATCACCTAAACGACGAAACCATGCCGAACTTAGCAGCATATCCAGGTCTGGACCCTCTAGATCCCTACTATGACAATGATGAATACATTAGGGAGATCTTAGAGAATCCATACCCTCAGGAGAATCCCATGCGCCAGTACCCAGACCTAGTACCAGCACCTGCACCCCCAATGAGTGTAGAAAATGTGCATGAGCTCCAAAATTTCGGAGAAGAAATCTTAGAGAGTAGTGAGAGGATGAGGCAGGTAGGAGAGCGACTCGTCTGGAAATATGACGAGCGCCATATGGATTATTGGATGAATCCAGACCAGTAAAGATGATGGTGGAGTTGGTAATAATAATAATATAATAATATATATATGTTGTGTAATAACTAGAACCTATTAGCAATGTATAGAAGAGAATGAGAGAATGGGAGATGAATTTCTTATTGATATATCTCATACAAAATACACGAGCCACTATATATAGGCTATAACATTAATACAAACATAAATGTGACATAGGAGTTAGAAATGTGGATAGTCACTAATAATGGATTCATTCATAACACTCCCCCTTGACTATCCACATGATGATATACTATTCTTTAATACGCTTGGTGATGCTGCCTCGTTAAAAACCTTGCTAGGAAAACCCAGTGGGACAAAACTTCAGCTAAGGGAAAAAGAGTGCAGCGCGTATTGTCTCCCCCTAATACTTCTGGATCAGGTATGTTGCCTCATTAAATAAAAAGAGTATATACACTGTGTATATTATGGGTACGTTACTCCCCCTCAATTTTACTTGTATATCTTGATGATGTTGAATCCAATCTTCTGTGACAATTGCTTGACTTGATATTTGGCGTAGTCTTCTTTGATTTGGGTGTTGTTGTCTACATTGTCTTCATACAGTATAGCTTGAGCTTCTCTTGATCAACTCTAATCTACATACTTCTTAAATATACTGAAATCTTCGACCTTCATAACTTGTATCTGGATTGAGATCGAACTCTATGCGAGTCTAATATATATCAATCATAACCCAGGACGCCATATTGTTCATGTGGAACTATCCCGTGTCACGAGTTTGTAAATAATTCAAATAATTATTTAATGCGCTTTATAATTCTGCCTCGTTAAAAACCATGCCAGGAAAACTCAATGGGACAAAACCGTAGCTAAGGGAAAAGAGTGCACTACGCATTATACATAATTAACAACATGATTTATGATGATGTTAAATTAGTACTTCGGGACCTATAAGATAAACTGATACTACTGGATCAGTTATGTTGTCTCGTTAAAAACCTTACCAAGAAAAACCCAATGGGAAAAACTTAGTGAAGGGAAAAAGAGTGCAACATTTGAGATTAGAACTGTAATCTTACCAATACAACGTAATATCAGATGTCGTCTTGTTTGCAAGATACGTCAATGCTCTGATCGCAGTTAAGTATGGTACTTCTTGACTAAGTAGTTCAACATCCTTTTCTTGGGGCTGATAAGAATATTTTTTCTATGTCAAGCGATCAGACAATCATTCATGTACTCAACGAATGAGCTTTTTCTATATAACATCTTCTAGATGTAGTCAGATTGATGAGCAAAAATAGTACATATATACTCGAAACTACAGGTCGAGGATAACTACACTTTGTAAAGGTCATTCAAAATTTTTCCTCTTTAGTTTGAGAGTTCCCTCTCGATGATGTTTACATTATCACTGTAAGAGTGAAATCTTGTTAAATAGATGTAGCTCATTTTATCAAAATTATACCTCTCTTTTCAGAGTATAGTCGACTGTACCACATACGAGTAGTTTCCTTTAAGATTCATATATATAACACATATGGGGTTATTGTTTCATAATGCTTTGAGCATTTTTTAATCTTTCAGGGGTTTTCATACAGATGTCATTTGCAATTGTCTCGTACATGTATACGGTGATGACATCCATAAGTTGTTTTATCTGAAGTCATTCTGAGATTGCGAGGCCGCTTAAACATCTAAAGATTATCGCATCCACTACAGGGGTATACGTTTCCTCGTAATCAACTGCTGGGATTTGGGAAAAATCTTTATGTTAAAATGCGTGCCTTACATCGCAAAAACTCATTATTTACGTTTCCTTTTATTTAAAGACACCCATTTATAACCTACTGGTTTGACGTCTATGGGTGTTCGAACTGCTGGTTTGAAAACGTTTAGTTTGTCGAGCAAATTTAGTTCAACCTTAAGTCATGTAGCCATTTTGGCTATTTGTGTGCGTACACTCTTACACACTTTCTATATATGTAATCTTTTTTTTTCATCGATTACATCTATTGCTATAGCATAATCAAATATATCATTTTACACGTGTTTCATTACGGTTCCATATTGTACTTATTTTGTACATAATTCATCGCGATCTCATATTTGTTTGGTACTAGAGTTTCTTTTAGAACTCCATTAGCCTCTTTTGGGGTTTTGACAACAACTTTCTTTAAGGTTTAGTATGCAACCACTTCTGGGGTTTTGTATGCTACCACTTATGGTGTTTTGCGTTACTCTACTCTTTTTGTGTTTGTGGGTTTTATCTTTTTGGAACCGATTTATCTCTCATAATTTATTAATATGATAATCATTTTGTGAGTACTTCCATTCGAGCAGATAAGTTTAAGCTGGTATATGTGACTTTGTCACCTTATTTGTGTTAGTGAATGCATCTTGTATTTCATTTGTTATTATTTGCAAATACACGCTCTTTCTTTTGGACTTCAGATTTGCATTGACCACTTCAGGGGTCGATATATAATATGATGCATTTTTTTTTATGTTACCAGTCTTTCATTTTCTTGTCTCCCCCTAAGACTGGGAATACGATGTACATATCCCATTTTATATGTTATGGTGGTGCTATTGGTACATAGGCTGCACAACAAAATATAAAAAAATGGAAACTTGGTTCTCTTCAGGAGACCAGTTGCAATGGGGAGTATTTGTGATAAGCAGTTGGTTTTGAATTGATATAATCAATCGACGAATTCCGTCTCGACTACGTATGCCTCTCACTATATTTCACATTGTGCCCAACAATGGTCCCTACAATTGGGTTGTCAAAGAACAGTGTTAAACCATGTCAAAAAAACAACGTTCCATAGTGTTGGGCATATGCTACATACGAGTAGCTAAAAACTCACATGTAACCATGTATGAATGCCACAATCCACACAACTGTACATTTCAATGGTCCCATATAAGAGGGATTGTTTGTAGGAGTCTATTGTTTGGAAGGGCATAAAAATTTATTTGCCACAAAAAAAAAAAAAAAAAAACTAACTAAACATATGATAAGGCATTTTGGGAGCAATGTTTTTAGATTACTTAGAGGTGCTAAGGTACCGGTTAGCATGTTTGATTGTTTAGCATATCATGATGCTATCTTGATGACCTATTTGGTCATGCCATGTGGTGAACGTATAAATATTTTAGTAACTTCTGGTTACTCACCATATTTGATTTAATGGAATATTGTGGAAAATTAGTATCATTTCTAGTAACTTCTAATATAGTCTTCTGACCATATTTGCTATATGATATATTTTAGATATTTAGTACATTTTCTTTTACACCATTCCAAGGTGATGACTTTTCATTCAAACATAGTGGAAACTTAATAAATTTCTTCGGTATACATTAGAATATGATGCATTATGAATTACAAAATTCGATTTTAGCGGGTAAACTATCGATGCTCTTCTGGAGCATTTAATATGCTATTAACACGTGAAATAGTATCAATAGCGTCTCTACCACGTGAAATATTATAGTTTTAGCCTTTGTTTAGAGGGAAAACATGTACTATTCATAAGGTTTTCCATCACTAGGCTATATGTTAGCCAAAAATGCCAAGTGCGATGAACTAAAGTTTGGGTTGAATTTGAAAAATCATTATTAAAAACAAACGGGACTTTGTATACATTTGGGAGAACTTCGGGTTCTCATCATTCATTTAGGATTCATGTGAGCATCAACACTAACTCAAATGAATTATTATCGATCAATTTAAGTAACTAACATCAGAGTAGTTTACTTAAGCTAAAGTCCACTAATTATTTTCATAGCTATTTTTCATCATTTTCATGTGAGGGCACATTTCTAATGACTATATCAATGTCTATTAATATTTGTTTAGCAACAACAAGCAATTAGAAGAATAACCATACAATTAATTATGTTGACTATGCATAGCATTGTAACAAGTTGAAATATCAAATCACTAAAGCATAACAATGTTTATCTCAGCGTAGTTGTTTTGGTAACCAGCTACCAATGAAATTTGTATTAATTTATTTAGCACATTTAACTTGTCAAAAGGCAATACATATAACATATATGCTATCTAAAACAATGAGACCAACAGAAGTATTGCTAAACAAATGAAATCCGTAATATCTACCCATAAGCAAGTTATATGCATGTTAATTATTCACAATTTATATGCATATCAATTACATATATAAATCACACACAATCCTGGGACATTATACGTATACATATATGTGTGTGTGAGTGTTAAAGAGATTAAGCTCATATTAATTTGCTTGCCATGTCTAGAAAAAAAATATATTAAAGATCACAAGTATATCATATATACACATATTTGTCACTATAGTTTAAAACATAAACAAATGTCACTATCAACTTTCTCGATCATATAATAACATATGAATCTTTATTACTCGTAAATGAACTTTCTTATACTAATAAATTTTGTTGCTCAAGAAAATATAACAGGCATCTTGAGAATTTTAGTGTCATGTTAATTTGCAAATAATATCTTTTACCACACAAATATTTCATAGAATCAAATCACATATTTAAATATTAAATAGCAACTAAAAGGCTTATACAATTGCAATAACAATTTAACTAAGTAGTTGTCATATTATAACATATTATCATATAAACATGTGCATTATTGTAGATTCATTAACAGAATTGCACTAATGATTATCTTCAAATATAACTATCAGACATCACCTTTTAATACAAATTGTATTTTGGTAGTCATCATAAATTGTATAAATACTAATAACAGAAACTAATTAATGGACCAATCAAAACTCATAACCATAATAATAAAAGCACATAATGATATCAAAACTCATAACTAAAATAATAAAAGCACATAATGATATCAAAACTCATAACCATAATAATAAACGCACATAATGATTTAGAATTTGTAATGTGTCTTTGAAACGTAATTTGTTGTATAAAATTTAGAACAACAATAAAAGGCTATTTAATTACTATTTACTAACCATAAAATATACTAAAAACAATTTATTAGAACAACAATAAAAGGCTATTTAATTACTATTTACTCATTTCGTAAATTGAAAAAAAAAAGGTAAATATACATCAACATGAATTAATGATGAGGAAATCAAAATTAATTTTATAATTAATAATATTCAATCCACACTCATAAGTTATATATAAGAACTTAAATTGAATTTATCATATATTAATTAAAACTAAATAATATATATAACTTTAATATATATATAAATAATATAATCAACAAGTAAATGCAAGATCATGGATATCATAATACAACTTTTCTTTTCAAGGTTTATATATTAAACATGCATAAAAAGAATTTATCAAACTATATATCAATTTCTAAACCAAGGAATAAGCTTGCAATATAACTAGCAAATAGATAAGATTAGACTTAATAAATTAATAACAAGTATTTTCTCATCGGGTTTCTGTAACAAGTGTCCATGTATATATTAAACTTATATTTCCTATTCTTTTTCAATACCGTGATGATCATTTATTCTTAGAAAAGGTTATTGAAAATGAAAATGAAAATTATGAGTAGGATTTGAACATCCCCTGTTCAACCGACTATCAAAAATCTCATTCTGGTTAACGATTATTCTTATCATGGTAAAATCAAGTTGAAAAGATAAGGCATATTCAACAAGAAGCAATATAGGTATAAGAGTAGTACCTTATGTAGATAAACATGTATGGTGGAAAAAAAAACTTACCTTGAAATAACTAAAGGAAATAGTATCTCCATCATTTTTCAATCACCATGTCTACGAAATCCAATCTTCGTTGGAAACACCTCGGGCCACCAAAACTTTTATCAACAAAACATCATCAACGACATGGGTCAACCGAGACTTTAATCAACGATTAAAACCAATGATGATTCGAGCACTTTCATGCTGATAACGTGTTGTGTAATAACTAGAACCTATTAGCAATGTATAGAAGAGAATGAGAGAATGGGAGATGAATTTCTTATTGATATATCTCATACAAAATGCATGAGCCACTATATATAGGCTATAACATTAATACAAACATAAATGTGACATAGGAATTAGAAATGTGGATAGTCACTAATAATGGATTCATTCATAACAATATATAATATGTTTTTATGAAAAAAATAAAAATAAAATAATAATAATAATAATAATAATAATAATATGTGTAATAATAATATATGTTGTAGTATAGACCACTTTGTGGTTAGCGATGCATAGTAGTATTGTAATTTTAATTTCAGTATCGGTTTGTATTAGATGCATACTATAATAGAAAAGAGTAAAGTCGCAATGCTCGACGTTTTTGATCAAAATGCGTGTCATGTGATTGATCATACTAAGATATTATCTTGTGATATTAATACGTGATAATTGTTTAAAATTCAGATGAACGACGAAGTGAATCAGGAAAATCTGAATAACGATAACCAGAGTAACAATAACCCGGGTAACGAAAATCCGGACAACAACAATGGAAACTAAGTGGATAACAGTGCCATCCAACATGTAGTGGCACAAGGAATAATAGATGCAATGCCATATATTATTCAAACGTTTAGGGAAGCAGATAATAAAAGTAAGCATAGTAGTAAGAGACCCTCTGAACCTGAACACAACGTGAACAATGGACCTATACTTCAAGTGCCCATTCCCAAAAGAAGAAGAACTGTGTCTTACGGTTGTTCTTACAAAGAATTCTGGTCTTGTAAACCAATGGAATTCTCGGGCAATGAAGGGGCCGTTGCAGTTCTACACTGGATAGAAAAGACCGAGGCAGTCTTAAGAATAAGTAAATGTGTGGAAGAGGATAAGATAATGTTTGCTTCCAATCTGTTTAAGAATTCAGCACTAGAATGGTGGAACACTATCCTCCAGACTAGAGGAAGTGATAGAACTTACAATATGGAATGGGAGGAGTTTAAAAACATGGTAGAAAGGAAATTCTGCCCTCCTAATGAAAAAGAACAGATAGCAAAAAAGTTCTTAAACCTTAGAATGACTGGTGTGGATAGTAAGGAGTACACTAAGTTATTCTTTGAATATGCTAGAATAGTACCAACCCTTGCTTCACCTGAACCAGTATTAATCTCCCGTTACATCTGGGGATTAATTGGAGAGATAAGGCATGTAGTCAAGGCAGTTAGACCAAAAACTATAGAAGAAGCTGTAGAACTAGCCAATACCTTGACAGATGAATTAGTCCGTACACGAGAAGAGGATCAAAGGAAGAACTTAACCCAGAAACTTACACAAGAATTCTGTTCTGGAAATTCTAACCGTGGGAGAAATGTAGGTTCTACCCCTGCACTCTACTGTAAGTATTGCAAAAGGAAGCATTCCGGAAGATGCTCCCTATACTGTAACTTCTACAAAATATCGGGACACAAGGAGGAAGATTACAGGAAAAAGATTAGCAACAGGATATGCTACAACTGCGGAGAATAAGGCCACATCAAGCCTAACTGTCCAAAGCTAGCTCCAGCTATGAACACCAAGAATATTAAAAATGCTAGAGCATTTTTTTTTACTGCAGAAGAAGCAAAGATGATCCCGGATGTGATCACAGGTACGTTTTTAGTTAATGATGTTTTTGCTAAAGTATTATTTGACTCTGGTGCAAACCAAAGTTTTATTAATACTTCATTTTGCAAAATTCTTAATCAATCATTAACTAAACTTCCACAAGAATGTCTGGTAGAGACAACAAATGGGGGAAACCATTAAGATTTCTGAGATCTTGCAAGGAGCAAGAATAGAAATTCTAAATCAGAAATTTATTGCAAATCTTTACCCCATGAATCTGGCAGGATTTGATGTTGTGTTAGGAATGGATTGGTTAATAGCCAATAAAGACAGTATTTTATGTGATCAAAAGTCAATTCAAGTAAATTCACCAAGGGGTGAAAAGATCACAATTAAAGGAAATAAAACCCTTAAATCCACAAAGTTCATCTCTATGATGAAAACAACAAGTTACATAAGAAAAGGGTCATTAGTGTATTTGATTTCCATAATCACTAACACTAAAGGAAAAGAATTAAAGGATATTCCAGTAGTATCCCAGTTTTCAGATGTATTTGCAGAAGAGCTACCAGGGCAACCTCCAGACAGAGAAGTTGAATTCAGAATCCACCTAATACCAGGGACAGTACCAATTGCCAAAGCACCTTATCGTTTGGCACCCGCAGTAATGCAGGAACTAAAGAAACAATTAGATGAATTGTTAGAGAAAGGGTTTATACAGCCAAGTTCATCACCCTGGGGAGCACCAATCTTATTCGTTAAAAAGAAGGACGGATCAATGCGTATGTGCATAGACTACCGTGAATTGAACAAGGTCACATTTAAGAATCGGTATCCATTACCAAGAATTGATGATCTATTTGATCAGTTGCAAGGAGCCCGATTTTTCTCTAAAATTGATTTAAGGTCAGGATATCATCAATTAAAGGTACAGGAAGAGGACATTCCTAAGATCGCTTTCAGAACAAGGTATGGCCATTATGAATTTATTGTCATGCCATTTGGTTTAACCAATGCCCCAGCTGCATTCATGGACATGATGAACCGAATATGTAAGCCATATTTGGATAAATTCATAATTGTCTTTATAGATGATATTCTCATTTACTCTAAGAGTAAAGAGGAACATGCAAAGCATTTGCACGCACTTCTAAGTTTATTGAGAAAAGAGAAGCTTTATGCTAAGTTTTCAAAGTGTGAGTTTTGGTTAGAACAGGTACAATTTCTTGGACATCTAGTTGATCATGAAGGAATTCATGTAGATCCCACCAAGATCGAGGCGATAACCAATTGGAAAACCCCTGAATCACCAACCGAGGTTAGAAGTTTCTTAGGATTGGCCGGTTATTATAGAAGATTTATTCAAGATTTTTCTAGAATAGCCATTCCCTTAACTAAGCTGACCTGTAAATCCGTTAAGTTTGAATGGGTACCAAAACAAGAAGAAGCCTTTAGAATCCTTAAGCAAAGATTAACCCATGCACCCATACTAGCGTTACCAGAAGGAACTAAAGATTTTGTAATCTATTGTGACGCTTCTAAGTTAGGTTACGGATGTGTATTGATGCAACGTCAAAAGGTTATAGCTTACGCTTCTAGACAGCTTAAGAATCATGAAGAGAATTATTCAACTCATGATTTAGAATTAGGAGCCATAATTTTTGCCCTTAAGATTTGGAGACATTACTTATATGGTAGTAAGTTTACCATTTTCACAGACCATAAGAGTTTAAAGTATGTCTTCGGGCAAAAAGAGTTGAATATGACACAAAGACGCTGGATGGAATTACTTAGTGATTGTGATTGTGATATCCAGTATCATGCAGGAAAGGCAAATGTAGTTGCTGATGCTTTAAGCCAAAAGTATCATGAAAAGCCAAAAAGAGCACGTTTACTTAAATTAAATCTGCAAGTAGATTTAAATGAACAGATTAGATAGGCACAAGAATCAGTAATCAAGGAGGATACTAAGAAGTTGAAAGGAATGATTAAGGAATTAGAACAAGGAATAGATGGAATTTGGAGATTCCATAAGAAAAGGATATGGATACCTAAATTAGGAAACCTACGTCACCGTATATTAGAAGAAGCCCATAAGTCTAAGTATACGATGCATCCTGGAAGTGATAAGATGTATCAGGACTTAAGAAAGAATTTTTGGTGGATAGGAATGAAAAAGGATATAGCAGCATATGTTGCAAAATGTTTAACCTGTTCACAAATCAAAGCTGAACATCAGAAACCTTCAGGTTTATTGCAACAGTTAGAAATGCCTGTTTGGAAATGGGAATTAATAATAATGGATTTTGTTACTAAATTACCCAAAACAAGAAAAGGTAATGATACAATCTGGGTGATTGTAGACAGGCTAACTAAGTCAGCTCATTTCCTACCAATGAAGGAAACTTTCAGTATGGAACAATTAGCTAAATTATATGTAAATGAAGTAGTTTCTTTACATGGAATTCCTCTATCAATTGTTTCTGACAGAGATAGTCGTTTTACCTCTCATTTTTGGACAAGTTTCCAAAAAGCAATGGGAACCAAGTTAAATCTAAGCACAGCTTATCATCCTCAAACGGACGGACAAAGCGAAAGGATAATTCAGACCATGGAAGACATGCTTAGAACTTGTGTAATTGATTTCGAAGGTAATTGGGACGATCACTTACCATTGATATAATTTTCTTATAATAATAGTTATCACACAAGTATCAATGCTGCACCATTCGAAACACTTTATGGATGAAAGTGCCGAACGCCAGTCTATTTGGCAGAAATTGGAGAAAAGCAACTATTTGGACCTGAGATAGTACAAGAAACAACAGACAAAATCATTCAACTCAAGGAACGACTGAAAGCAGCACGTG